>JAJPUD010001509.1:69458-81845 GCA_023553655.1 Myrmecobius fasciatus | reverse complement strand
AAGGAACTAAAAAAGAAAGTTACATCATGCCTAAAGAGAACATGATGAAGACTAAGCTAAAAGAGAAAAGGGCCCATAATACTGTGAGCTGTTATAAGTTATCTCTTTGTTATATGTACTCTCCAAACTTAGGGCCAATTTCCCCTGAACTTTATGTACTTGTGGGAAAATGTGTCTATGACATGGGAAAATATTTTTTACCAGCTATTCATATTATAGCATGTGGAGAGGGAGGGAGAAAAATATGGAATACAAAGTTTTGCAAGGGTGAATGTCAAAAACTATCTTTCCATGTATTTTGAAAAATAAAAATCTACTTATTAAAAAAATTATAAAAAGGTATTATAAAAAAGATCAGGTGAGATTAACTACCTTTCCTGATATTCCTACTTGTTGTTATACTTGAGATAAGGCAAGTGTTTTCATGTTGCTGCTCTCCTCCAAAACAAAACAAAATAAAACTTCCTTCAGGGAAGGGTTTTTCTTTTTTCATTTTTAAGCTTCTATTCTTTGATGCTTGGTGCATTATGCATAGTAGGGGCTTAATAAATGCTTGTTCAATTGAAACTGAATTGAATTATTCTGAACTACTATAGTATAGATGAAGATTAATTCTATAATATAATTTTACAGTAAAATCTCTTCCTAGCTCTTGAAGGAGGAAAAAGGAAAGCTGAAAATTTGAATTATTTTTAATTCATATATTTTTCCAAATAATATAATGAGCCCCTCTCAATGTCCTATTGCTTCATAATGTACTAATGTTAAGGATTCTGAAAACTTATTCTTAATCATATTTTTTTTCTTTTCACAATATCAAATCTCATGCCCTCTAAAAACTTCCTTTCTCTACTCACCTAAGAAAAGATAGGGGCTCTTAAAACGTCTAAAATTCAGTGACATTTATTATGTAGATATGTATTTGATTTTGGATCAAATGAGATGATATATGAACAGTGCTTTGAAAACACTTAAAGAAAAAAAAAGAAAACACTTAAAGAGCTACATATATGTTAGGTATTACTTTGTATAGTTTATTAAAAATACAGTAATTAAGAATGAAACAGTAAATATTTCTGATATCTTCCCAATATATTTGAATACTCTTAGGTTGTATAATAGGTCTACAAATAATACCATGAAACTGAAACTGTATTATGAAACCACTGTGAGACATAAAATAGCTAACTAATAATTTTAATATGACTAATTTCTGTTCTATGACTATAATCTCAGTCTATAGCATATAGAAAAGCAGTTCAGTATAGTGGAAAACATGTTAAATTTAGAATCAGAAAAACAAAGTCAAATATTATTTCTGATAATTACTATCTATGTGACTAAGGACAAGTAAGTCAAGTAACTTCCCTGAGCCTCTGTTTCCTTATTTGTAAAATGTGAGCTATAAAGCCAGTAATCACATGCCTCAAGGGTTGTGGTAAGGCTCAAATAAATAAAGTGCTTTGCAAACCTTAAAGCACTATGTAAATGTCACTTATCATATACTCAACATTTTTGTTATAGGTATATCATACTTCTTAGCTATCTTTCAAAGTTTCATTTATTTGAAACCTTCCAAATTCAATTGACATTTTTAATTGCTGATCAGATACTTTGCCTGTCCTTAGGTTATTTGACATTATAAAATTGTTCTTTATCATAAAAGGATGATGAAAGAATCATTATAAAAAATTATTATCATTCTCAACTTAAATATATATATATATATACATATATATATATAAATGTAAGAGAAGAAATGCTGATTTTTCCTTGCTTTTTTTCTTAGTGGTTTAAAAAAAAATAAAACTTCTAAATGAAAAAACTATTTGAATACTGAAGATCAGAGAGTTTATTCATTTATAAGGCTATGTAGACTTAGGGGGGAAATTCAGTGTTAAACCTCTAAATCTTGTCTTTGTAAAATAGTCTCTCTTGCTGACCATCCTTCTTACAATCAACATCTGTATGAGGCTTTTTCTGTTTCTGTTGATTTATACTATAAATCTATACAGTGAAGTCAATCACTTCATAGAACACTAGAGATAACAATTTGAGCTTTGCTATAAAAAGAAACCCTATGTTTTCAAACATTACTGATTTTTTTCCAAAAATTTAAATTCAAAATTTGACTACTCACACAATAAGCCTACATTTTGTTAAGATGGTTGTAAGGTAGACAATTTTCATATTCACAAAGATGGGGAAATTACTGCTGTTCATTCTTGAGATTCATTCTTGTTCTTAAGTTTACCCTAGTTCATTTTGAATGCCTCTTTGTAGTGAAACAATAGTCCTTATATAATTGGTTTCCTCCTGCCTCAGCTCCCAACATTTTTTCCTCTTTTGGAATTTTTCTGGATTATAAGTATTTTCTATAATCCTAGTTATGAATTGCCTTTTGTTTGAGCAGCACTGTTTTTAAGTTTGAAGAGATTCATCACCAGAAATCTGTTTATTAGCTAATTCTCTAAAAAAGTTTACTAAGGAAAAGACAAGTTGCAAGAGAAGTAGAGTACCATTGGCAACATAAAGGTAGGTCTTTTGAAATTACTATAGTGGTGAAGTTAGGCCTATTTCAGCCTCTTATATTTTTTTTTTAAAAAGCCATGTTTCTATTTACCATCAACTTTTTTAGTATTTTCAGTTATATGGGATTTCAAATTATTTCATAATTTTAAAATGTTTTTGGAAGAAATGGTTCTCATTTATTACATAAGCATAGATTTCCCATAGGATTCCTTAGCATAGAGGCTGCCATCAGAGATCTCTTTATTCAGAGTTATAACTTCTTCAGAAATAAATGTATCTATAGAAATCTTATTTCACTTCTTAGAAATAGGAGAAATCATGATGGAAATGATAGGAGAAAAAATGGATTTTCTTACTACTTCATGGAATCTGGGACAGCTGGTGGCAGGTGGTAGAGTTCTAGGCTTATTAGAGTTAAGATGTCTACTAATATGATAGAGGCAGACCACTTAAACCCATGTTGGACTGTTTCCTCATCTATAAAATATGAAGAGTAATAGCACCTACTATTCAAGACTATTGTGTGGATCAAATGAGATGACTATAAAGTATGTGGCATGGTGCCTGAAACATAATAAGCTCTATATGTTAGCTATTATTATTCTTAGAATACACATACATGCTATGTATCCATGGGAAAAAATCAGATTTAAATATTAACAAAAAAGTAAAGTTTTCAGATGACTATCTCAAATTAATATTTTCCTTGAGGTTTATTTCTATAAAAATGAATATAATTCAGAGAGAGAGAGAGAGAGAGAGAGAGAGAGAGAAGAGAGAGAGAAACAGAGATCAACAGAGACAAAAAGAGAGACAGACACACAGAGACATACACAAAGAGAACCATAAATGACCCTGTGTGGGGCCTGAAAATGATGAAGCTCCTCAAGAAATTACTTGAGGTGGATGAGATAGGGAGTGATAGTAAAGTCTCTAGAAATTATTTGTTTTTATTTTCCCTCTGAGATAACTACAAACCACAGGTTTCTGGGAGAATGTAGAAACCCTTAATGGGAGTGTGGGAATCACTAGAGAGTAATGAAAATTATGTCAATTTTATGGGCTGCTATGATTCCCTTATGTCTCTTTTGTATTTTATGTGAGATGAACTCAATGCTGCTCTTGACACTCAATTTGCATTATTCTTTTGAATGCTTGTAGAAAATTAGTGGACCTGTTTACTCACATCTCTGCAATCCTAATCATATGATTTCTTTTGAGGTTCCCAAACCAAATTTGAGTGTGGTCAAAATAAGCCAAAGAATTATGATTTGGGATAGGATAGGAACCACCCTTTAAATTACAGCAGTCTGTGTAAGTCCAGAGCTTATTTCTGGGAGACTGAAAACCAAAGATAATACGTATTATAGTTCTTTTTTTCCTCTATCAAAACAAGAACTTCCTTACCCAAACAAAAAATTATTTACCCTTATTCAAGTGCAAAGGAAAAACACACTATTTCAAAAATGGCTTTTAAGTTCTACCTATTTTAAGATACCATCCAGTTACTATACCCCTAGGTAAGAAATGTCTCAGGCAATATCCCTCCAGTGCATATGAAATTAGAAACATCCTCTACGGGGATGAAAGAAGGAAAGAAAGATGAAGAAAAAAGATGACAATGACAAATATGATGCTGGTGAGTAATTTAGCTTTCTTGTAAATCATTCTTCTTTCCCATTTGAAAGAAGAAATTACTCTAAACTTGTGGAAGATAGGGAAAGACATTGCCAAGAGAATTGGTTTGTAAACATGGCAAAGATGTTGACTGAACATATCATTTGTGTGAACAAATGACAAACACCCAGTTCAAAGAAGAGTTGATGATATGAAGGGCCTTTAAGTAAAGGCACTTGAATTTCTATAATTTAGAAGTCAAAGTGGTGATAGAAGCTTCTTTCAAGATGGAGAGTTAGCACTGTAACAGATTGAATCAAACTTTTCTGCCCAAGGAAACTGGTAAGTTGATCAATAATATGCTGTACAGTATATAACAGTACTCTTCATCATATGTAAATAAATAATGCTTCTAAAAACCATACCATAGTGCTGAACTATGTCAAAAGCAAGGCTCTGAATACTTATTGTCAAATCCAGTATTTTCTGTGGTTAGAATAGTTACTATAAAATGAATAAAGATGTATAAAATGAGTAAAGATGAAAAACTTTCATTTCACTCTTAGGAAAAAGTTCTATGGACTTTGGAAATATAGTCATCATAACCTGATCTAAACTAAACTTCAAATTTTTGTCAAATTGTGCAATCTGGGAAGTTAAAACTTTAAAATGAGAGAGGGAATAAGTAGATGGTAGAGTAGATAGAGTGCTAGACCTGGAATTAGGAAGACATCTTCCTGAGTTCAAAATCCGGCCTCAGACAGTGGGTTTTTGGATTTCATTTTCCATTTAGTCAATTCTACCTTTTAAAAAATTGATTTCTTCAGCAAATTTTTGTAAACTACTTCCACTTTTAGGCTTTCTTTACTAAGTTTTTGACTTTTTAAATAGTTCTCTTTCATCATTCTCATTTCTTTTCTTAATTTTTTTTTTACCAATCTGATTTAATTTTTTAAAAATCCTTTTTAAACCCTTCCAGGAGTTTCTTCTGGGTGAGAGACAAATTCATATTTTTCTTTTAGACTTTGCATGTAGAAGTTTTGAAATTGTCTTCTGAGTTTGTGTTTTGGCCTTCCCTGTAACTTTTTATGGTTGGGGCCTTTTTTGTTTGTTTATTAATTTTCCAGCCTATTTCATGATTCTTATGTTAAAATCATATTCAGCTCCTGTATTAGAGGGATGTCCTACAAGGGACTGTGGGGTCTCACTGCTGTCCTGTACTAGGAGCTAGTGACTGCAAGGTTTTGCTATTGGTCTGTGCCAGTGGTCAGGAGCTGGCCCATAGGCAAGTGGTTATGGAAAAATCACTGTTGATATGAACTGGGGGCCATAGGACCTTGTTTCTGGGCCATGTTAGAGAACTGGAATGTACCAGAACTCAGAGGCTAGAGGGACCTCATCATTAGACTGCACGAGGGAGCTATGGAACTTCACTGCCACCCTTCCCCTGGTTCGGGTCTGGCTGCTAAGTCTATCCTCTAAGTCCTAGCAAAATAAATTCTGCATTATAGATTTTTAAATACCTGAATAAAGTTATTGTGTTTTTCTTGATTGTTCTCACCTCCTGGCTAACATTTCCAATTTCTTTAACAAATCATAATATAACAATATCCTTTCTAACTTCAATTCCTATGCTCTTAGAAAGTAACTCAATAAGCCAGGAATGTTTTAATGAGAGCCTGTAATTGAGTGGTATCATTAAAAACATAGAGGAGAGTATAGGTGTTAAGAAAACTACCAAAAAAAAATTCGGAAAAGATGGTTACAGAAAGTGTATAAGAGGTGACAAAGGAAAAAGTCAAGTCACTGAGGTTTAAAACGTGTTAGACTAAATGCATGGAGCTCTCTCTAATAGAAACAGTGAAGTCAATAGAAAGTTCAGGTTTGTGTCACTAAGAGAAGATCATATACTCAAGATGAGATATGATGATTTTAATGTGCTGATGAAACATTCAGATGGTTATTGCTTACAGGTATGTCTGAAATTTAGGAGGATTGGATACATAGGATTATTTAATTAAGATCAGAAAGATTTCAGAGATCTTGCTGAAAGTAAGTCTCTGAAAGTGGCAACTAAACTTAATTTGTTGAGCCGAGATTCAAACCCAGGCTTTCTGATTTCTAATACTCCACAGCTTTTCCCAAGTTCTAAGTTAGTTATATTTTGAAGATATAAGAACTCTATAGAATTCTGGGAAACAGACACTATAATAATAAATAAAACTCCCCAAACTCTGACTTAGAGTCAGGGAACCTGAGGAAAAAGTCTCATAGAGTGGAACCTCCTTAAAAACAGGGATCATTTCATTTTTGTCTTTGTATTTCCTACACTGAACACAAATAGAACAATTTGCTCTTGTTCAGTCATTTTTTCAGTCGTATCCAACTCTCTGTGATTCTACTTTGAATTTTTTTTGATGGGGCAGCTAGTTGGCGCAGTGGATAGAGCACCAGCCCTGAAGTCAGAAGGACCTGAGCTCAAATCTGGTCTTAGACACTTAACATTCCCTAGCTGTGTGACCCTGGCCAAGTCACTTAACCCCAACTGCCTCAGGAAAAAAAAAAGAAATTTTTTTTTGACAAAAATACTAGAGCAATTTGCCATTTCTTTCTGCAACTCATTTTACAGATGAGGAAAGTTAGCCAAATGGAGTTAAATGACTTGCCCAGCATCACACAGCTAATAAGTGTGTGGGGTTAGATTTGAATTCAGAAATCTTCCTGACATTAGGCCTGAGATTATATCCACTGCACTACTTAGTGGCCCAACTGGAAGATGGAAAGTATTTAATAAATATTTGTTGAAAAATAATGAAATTATTTTCACAGTGAATCAATTTGTAGAAACTTCAAAGGATCTCTGTCTAAACTAACTAGTAGATAGCAGAGAAAGGGTGAAGAACTTCTGATGAAATAATGCTTTTCACCAAATATCTGCTTCAAACTATTTTAATAATCAGCAGTTCCAGGGGCAAAGACAAGGTAAGAAAGGCTAATTTTGTTCACTGGAAAAACTTGATATTAGACAACATGAAATGATTTTTTTTTTCTTTATAAAGCCAAAAATGCCATCAAAATAGATGGCGGTAAAAAGCAGGGCAATTCAATCTAACTGTAATATTAGTAGACCCCTGAGAAAGCACTGATTTTTTACAAGATTTGGGAGATCTATTTCTACCATGTATTATCTCCCAAAAGACAAGGCTAACATTTAAAATGTGGTAGAATCATAGAGTACAAAATGGAATGAGCCCTAATTAATAAGAATGGGCATTAACAAAAGATTCTAATGTTCTTAAAACACAATTAGGCATTATGTATAAATCTACTCTATTGTTCTTCTTAAGTTGTTGCAGAAAATGCCAAATATGATTACAATATATGTATGCAAAACATGTAAACCAATAATTTTCCACTTGTAAAAGCTTGATTCAAAAAGCAATTTAGTTTATAGTTTACTTAAGCTTCGCAACTACATTAAAATATGATAGCATATACACAACGGCATGTTAACAAGATTACCATAACATTAAAATCATAATGTGGCACTTCAATTATAGATATTTAAAATTAAAACTAATTCTCACAGTACCAATTTTTTATCTCCTAAATAATTTTAACTATTAGCTGCTCATTCAAAGTCAGTATCTAAAAATAATTGGCACTCTATGTTAAGAACTGAGCTTTGTAACATTCTTTGGGAGTAAAACAAAAGAAATTTCTTCTTCACGAACCTTTAATACAGACTTTGATGCCAAGTAGAAATGTAAATTTCAATTCTATTTCATCTTCAGTTCAAATAGCTGTGGTACTATTTGTTTTACCCTTCTCTCTCCAAAATAAATGAAATAGTGATAACCCACAGGCCAATAATATACATTCCTTCAGAAGCTGAAATTATCCCTCAAATAGTATCAAATTGCCATGAAAATGGCACACTGCAATATTATTTTAGTTTGTCGGTAAATAACATTGCATTTTTAATATAAAATGACAACAGGTTTCATAAGTAAACAATATAATTCTTTCCTAGGGCTCTACTTCTTTTAGACTGGTGTTTTGCATTATTTAGATTGAATATTGTTTAAATTAATCTTTATCACATACAAATTCTATTATGCAACCAGATTTGCTTGTGGTTGCTCTGCACATTAAAAATCAAGTTGAGATAATAGAAAAATTATGAAGAAATAGTCTTCCAGGTCCCATTGCATGCATGTATATCTGTATATGAATATACATGTGTATTTGCATACATGTGAATACATAGATGAGCATTCTATGTGCATATCTTGCATTGTATGTGTATGTGAGAGAAAGAGAAGAAAACATAATTTAATTTAACAAACATCTTGAAGTACCTATTTTTTCCAAGACCTCTCCTAGGCCTTACCTTGAAAAGTTCATATTTTGGGGCAGCTAGTTGGTGTAGTGGATAGAGCCATGAAGTCAGGAGGACTTGAGTTCAAATCTGGTCTCAGACACTTAACACTTGCCAGCTGTGTGACTCTGGGCAAGTTACTTAACCCCAATTGGCTCAGCAAAGAGCAGAAGGATAAGGAGAGGAGGAGGAGGAGGAGGAGGAGGAGGAGGAGGAGGAGGAGGAGGAGGAGGAGGAGGAGAACAATCTTATATTTCCCTGGAATGATATGACACAAACAAGAAAATGAATACAAAAGAAGTAAAATCTAATTCAAAATAATTTTAAAAGCTAGGAGAGAATATTAACAATGGGAAATAAGAGAAGGTCTTATGTAGGAGATGATATCCCAGCTATTCCTTGAAAAAACAATCTAGGAATTTTTTTCTGAAGTAAGGATAAAGAGGCAGGGCATTCCTGACATGATGGATCACTTCTACAAAGATACAAATTTTGGATATGAAATGTCACTTGTATGGAAAAGTTAAGGATGCTTTGACAATATAGAAGAAAATTCTGTACTCTTTATTTTAGGCAAGCCTAAAAGAAAAAAAAATGGAAGTTGAAGGCCAGATTACAAAGGTACCTAGCATAAACAGCTTTCTCAAATTCATGGCAGATAGTTGACTTTGGGATTTGGGTCAAATGAAGTCAATAAATGGAGAGATTTTCAAGATTAGATTGTGAGTAGAAATGATAGAGAGGTAATCTGTTAGAGAAAAAAATATACATTTAGAGGGGTTGGCTATTTCTTTATCTGAAACTGGCATTAAGTAGATGTGATATGAGATGAAAAGTAAAAAGAAAGAAAAGAGAACCCATCACATAATGTAAGATATAAGGCTAGATTCTCTGCTAAAAGATTAAGAGAAGAGGGAATATAGGAGACTTGAAAAGACAAGGAAAGGTATGGGATAATTACTGTGGAGAATGGAGTAGTGATTCAATTAAGTAAGTATAGAAATGATTGGCTTTCTTAAGGCGGGGAGAGGGGAGAGGGAAAAGGGTGAAGCGTGCAGATGAGATTAGTTTACATAAATTTTTAAAAGATCTAATCTCCATGCATTTCTCAAACTCTTTTTCAACAACAGAGTAATAGAAGCGAAGGAGGAAGATAATGGGAATAATTTATGGTTGGATTTTTGGAAAGCATGATTGGGATAGATCTTTATAATTTATCAAATGAACTGTTTCAATAGTATAATTTACCAATTGTTTGCCAAATTTTGAGTCGTTAGAGAATGTATGAGATTATGACTCATGACTTGGTTTAAATAAATTTGTTCAACTTTGATGACATTAAAGGAAGTATAGAATTATGGACCTACTTTCTCTTTACCTTTTATAATCTAAGGGAAAATATACAAGATTGCAATATATAAATGATTGTTTCGCTGACACATAAATTGTAATATAAGAAACCTTGTTAAAATTCTCATAATTGTTCAAGTTTTTTTTTCCCCTGAGGTCTGAACCAATTCTTGGGAATAAGAATAATATTAATAATAATACTAATAATTCTTTTGTTTTTTACCCCTATAAGTCCTGCTTTGTGATAAACATTTTGCAGTAGCTACCTACCACATGAATTCAGAGAGATGATTTTTGTTCTATGAACATTCTATCTCTTTAAAAAGCAATTGCTATCAGCAGCCAGACTGAATATTAGTAAATGATTCCTTATAGAAGTATATAGTCTCCTTATAGGAGATACTTGAGTATAACTATTCAGGGAGCCAGACTTATCCCATCATGAACTATGGCAACATAGCTCTAAGGGGAAAGAATTTCTTATAAGAAATGGAAGTCCATGCTTTCAGCAGAAGTTAAGTTCTTACTAGTTTAAGCCTAGTAAGAAGTGATTTCATTTTATCTTTTTTTTTTTTTTATTTTCAGGGCTTGCTGTAGAATCTTGTACTTAGTAAGCACTGAATAAATATTTGTCTATTTGAATTCATTGTCATTGAGTTGATTTAACAATCATAACAAACAACAACAAAAACCATGCAAAATATATGTACTAAAGCTTGAATCTATTGATTTTAAGTATTATTGGTTCATTTGCCTCTTCCACAGAAATCTCTAAGTTCCCCCAGAAAGAGAAAGCACTAGACTGGTATGCTTCATTAAAATATTTTCTTTAATAAACCATTACCATTAGAAAGCATTTGAGTACACATAATATTATGTTGCTTTCTGTATAATTTATAAACAGCAATATCCTAGAAGGCAATGATTGAAAATATTGATATCTATTTGTCGACAATTAATCAATTTTCCACTCAAATATACACAGCCCTTTTCTAGTTCCTATGAATACATAAACAAAGGTCCATTGTTATTCTTTGCAATTACTATGTTTGATATTTAAAATCTCTTTCTTATATACTTGATATTATAAAAAGTTGAAAAAAATTATTATTAGTCTTTGTTTCTGACTCTAGGTCAATTTCAGATTGTATTCATTTGAGGGGTAGACACGCCAACTTTAGCTGTTTTATTGGTGTCAAGAAACTGAAATGGGGAAGAGATGAGGGTTGACAATTAAAATTAATATTAAAGGTTAATGCAATGGATTTTACAGCAGAACTAATAGTTTGACCCAAAGAGTGAAAGACTCCAGAGGAAAAGTATCATAAAAAAGTGATAAAAATAAGATGGTGTCTTAAAGTGGCTAGATATTAGAAAGGGACTAATCTTAATAAAAGAACAAATTAGTTTTCTTAAAGAAATGAAAATTTCTTAAAGCACTTAGCTTCTTAAAAACTAAAATTTAAGTTTTTATATTTCTGCATTCTCTAAAATTGTTTTTAGCAGTCATCTTTACATATATATATATATATACACACATATGCCTATACATATATGAAGGTATATATACACACATATATATGTGTGTGTATATCATGAATCTAGCCCTCTATCTAAGAAAATATATTCCTAGACAGAGGCCTAGATGGAGAAAATACAGCACATACATGAAGAGGCCCAGCTCTTCAACTCAATATTGCCACCTAGTGCTATAAAGCTCGAATCATCGACAGGGTCAGCCAGAGGCTAAATCACACCTCTGAGAGGACAGATCTAGTTAATTCACCCTTTGCACAAAGACTTGAATATAATTTCTTTACTGTAAAATAAAATATTCTCTGATTTTTAATCTAAAATTCTGATACCTCAAAGGTTTTTTTGCTTTTCTTACTAATTTAGAACTGTGCTCCTCCTCTATCTATAGTCTAAGAAGAAACTAGATGGTATTATTGGATGATAGGTTCAGAGATGGAAGGAAACTTGGAAGATATTCCTCATTTTAGATAAAAGAAACTGAAACTTACAGAGATCAAGTGATTTGCCTGTGATTACTAGCATTTGAATCCAGGGTTTTCTTACTCCAGGTTCAGCAATCTATCCCCCTGATGGATCTGTTTTGTTGTTATTGTTGTTGTGTGCAAAATTTCTTTGCTAATAAAGATTAAAATTCTTTCTATAATTTTTTTCTATTTTTTTCTAAAGAACCATCATTTTCTTTTTTTTTTCCTATTTAATATACCAGGCAGCTTAGAGTATTAGAAAGAGAGATGGAATTGAAGTCTGAGACCTAGATTTGGATAATATCTCAGATATTTGTTAGTTTTATATCGATGACTGTCACTTAGCATTGTAGGTCAAGGTACTTCCTCTGGAAAATAGGAATAATAAAAAAGTAAAACACTAATAAACCTTAAAAAAACACACAAGTATGAGATATTGTTATTATTATTATTATTGCTTTTCCGATTATTCTATTAAAGAATAGAGGAGGAGTCAGGTAGGTGGCA
>JAJPUD010001509.1:58450-69058 GCA_023553655.1 Myrmecobius fasciatus | reverse complement strand
TTTTTTTTTTTTTTTTTTTTTTTGCTTTTTTGCTGAGGCAATTGGGGTTAAGTGACTTGCCCAGGGTCACACAGCTAGGAAGTGTCTGAGACCAGATTTGAACTCAGGTCTTCCTGACTTCAGGGCTGGTGCTTTAACCACTGCGCCACCTAGCTGCCCCTAAATTCTTTTTTTTAATTAAGAAATTAAATTCTAAGTTCAGTACTACAATTCTATGAGCCCCTCAAAAATTTAACCTACTTTTTCTCTTCTAGCCTAAGGTAGAACAGAAAAATCTCAACATTGTTTTATTCTGCTATGTTTTGTAATTTTTTTTTTAGGCAATAACCTTTGCCTATTGTAAATTGTCTCTTCTCTTCCCCCTCCTTAGGAATTTCCCCCTCCTCATTTGGAATTTTCAAACTAGAAATACATGGCTTTGTAGCCAATTTTAACCTCTGTATTTGTGAAAGAGAATCAAACACAGTTCTCTTCTCCATTGCCCATATTATTATTTTATGTGGAACAGAGCTGGTAATCAACACAGAAATCAAGGACTATGAAAAGCCTAGAAGACTTGGACTAAAGGGTTTGAGGGTACCCTCCATTGGCCATGCTTGAAGATCATCATAGTGAACACCAGGTTCCTGCAATCCCTTACCATTTGGAGATACTTGAATACTTTGCTCTTGATTTACATGACCCTGCTATTATCTTGCTTCATTTTGTTCCTCTGCTCATAGGATTATTGCTTCACTCTAAAAATTTTAAGTTATATTACTTTATATGTTTTTACATTACTTATATGAAACAAAATGTATTCATGATAAAGATCCTGGAACTACTGCTTTTTACTATAATTTGCCCATTTGCTTTTCCAATTTTAATCTCTAAGTTTCATTAAGGCAACCACAGCAGAGTAGGATACAATCTTAACATATTTTCTCTCATATGCCAGTACCACTAAGAAAGTATTTTAAATGCCCATAGGAATATGTCTAGAAAATGCAAGATACTGGAATGCCACAACCAAGAATAAGGACAACTATCATCAGCAATTAACCAAGTATCTATCAATAATGTGCCAATCGTGGGTACTCTGAATAAATATACATGGTCTATCGATTTCAATTTATTCTAATTGAGTAATTGAGAAATACTCTAATTTTAAATAGATTTTTAAAATTTCCTTGAAGTGATAAGATCTTTAAATTATATTGTCAGTTAACCAATAATTGGTTATTTAATTGGTCATTTAATGGTTAACTAATCACCCTTTTATGTGTCCTTAGAATTATTGAATTATATTGTTTCAGTCTTGGAAAGGTATATAGGCCACATGGACCAATTATCTATCCATGTAACAAAATCCTTGGGAGTAGATATTTTTTAGTACTTGTATTTGCATCACCAGGGTTAGGATTATATCTGATGCATGGCAGACAATAAATATTCCTTGAATTATCAATTAAATGATGCAAAGATCTTTCCTTTCATTTTCCTGTCATTTTCACAAAGAGTCATTGAATTTCTTACTGGACATTTCTAGTAATTCAGGGTTCATTAATGTAAAGGCAGTCAATTCCACTCATAGATATAAAACTCAAAAAGTGTGTCCTCTTGTGGTTGCTGCTCCTATAGTTATTGTCTGTTCTATACTTGCAAATTAATTGGCTCAAGTGTGGAAATACCCTTCACATTGAACAAAGCTACAGAAAGAAACACTTTCAGGTTTTTTTTTTTGATGATATTAAAGAATAGATCCCAAGAATCAGAGAACATAAAAGTTGGAATATCACTAGCATTCCCATTCAATTTCCATTATACAGAATTTAGTTAATAAAGAATGATGAGGTCACTAATAAGAATGATGAGGATGATAGCATTTACACAGGACTTTTCAAAGCAAGTTTTCAAAGCAAAGTTTTTCAAAGCAAGGCACTTTACAAATAGAATTTTATTTTATCCTCACAACAGTCCTGGGAGATAGATGATATCATTATATCGATTATATAGTTGGGGAAAGTGATAGACGATACGATTCGTTTGAGGTTATAGGACTAATAAATTTCTGAAAATACCAAGTAGTAATATGGGATTTGAACCCAAGTCTTCTTGACTCCTAGTTCAATGTTCCTTCTACTTTCTACCTGCTACACACCATGTACTTTTATACCTTTGCCTTCTTCTATATGGTTCATGAAAATGCACACACTAAAAAATAATGTAATTAACAAGTAGTAAAAAACAAAGCAAATAAGTATCATTTCAAAAAAATATCCAATATATTGTAAAGTCATGCAATATATTAAAAACATTTGAGTTATTTGTTAATTTGAGTTATCTGGACCCCTTCTTTTACTAATAATGAAAATAACTGACTTAGCTATAAATATAATCTCAATTATGGCTCTGATGTTGGAATATTTCCATAATAGGACCTACCTGGGGAGAATATGATAAAGGGTACCTTCTGATGTAATTTGTAAAATGGTTTAAAATAGTTAATTAAATAAATAAATGTATAAAAGAAATAATCCCTATATATATATATCCCTTGGGGATGTATGCTTTCCCCGATGACAAATTCCCATTTCTATTGATTTTTTTCCTTCTTTGTTCTTCTTCCCTCATTTAATCCATTTTCCATAATTCTGTTTCTCAACAATTGTTTTCTTTGGGGTTCTTTAATTCTTTGCTCTAAAGCCCAAGAGGCAGCATTCCACTTGTCTTTTATGTGTCTGTATTTGTAGATGGGTGATTGAGTTGTATAATAAAAACATATGAAGATACACAGAGAATAAGTAGTTTCCTAAAATAAAAGTGTTTATTCAGTTTGACTCCAAAAGTTGCAAATACACAGGAATTATAATATTGAAAAATAAATTTATTTTATAATTTTTGTTACTAACTCAAATTACATCTTATGTTGATTCTAGATTTCTTTTTATGAACAAACTTTATCTTGGCATATATGTGCTTTTTATTCAAAGACACAATTTCATTTGTGTATTCAAGTTTACTTTTCCTTTTCTTTTTATTAGAAAAGACATTAACAATAAAAAAGGTTCACTTGCTCCAGCTGGTAATTCCTTACTACAAGCAATATATTATCCCTTTTTTGTGACATCATAATCATCTATATAGAAAGTACCATGTATCTTTGTGTAGAAGCTACTGTTTCCATTAAATTTAATTACCTCCCCCTGTGGTTTTAAATAGAAGTGGCTTCAAAATGAGGGCAGCTTCTATTAAATTTAATTACTTTCCCCTGCTGCTTGCATGGTAAAAGGGAGGTTACTAAATGAGGGCAGCTTCTAAACTAAGGTATATGGTAACTATGTATTGCTTTAAATGGAATAGAGTCTGAACTACTTCACCGAGCATTTAGTTAGGTAATCCTTCTATTTTAATTTTTTTGTTCATTTCCTCTTTAAACTCAAAGTCTAAGAAGAAAAAAAAAGGTGAGGAAAAAGAAAATATTTCAAAATCAATATCAATTCTTCACACCAAATAAACATGTATAACCATTTTAAAAATAATTGTATCATATTTCCAGAACAGAACTTAAAAAAATTGATTCACCTTTTTCATTTTCTAAGGCCAAGTTTTACTCCAAACCCATTTAAAGTGTTTCATATGTTTTTTTATTTCCTTGAGTCCAATCAACTATTATGTTTTTTAAATACTTTACTAAAAGTTACCAGAAAACTTCCCAGGTTCATGAGAAATAATGATGACATTCATGATGAAACTTCTTACTATAAAACTTTTTTATCCCAAAATATTATACCTGTAAATATGTAGAACTACAAATGTAGCAAAAACAAGGCAAAACATTTAAAAATCTTAATGAGAAAAATAACTTTTTCCACTATTTGAATATGACCCTATTAAAGTCTGTTAATAGAAAATGTATAGCTATTTTAAAAAAATATAAATATAAATTTATAATACCAAGTCATTTATAATTCCTCCAACACAGGCAGAATTTAGATGAACAATATTTTCATTCATTCACACAGTTTAGTATAAATATAAAACAAGACACCCCTTAAGCATTTTAAGTCACAAATTAAACATTTACATTTTTTACTGTGCAGTGAGGCTGAACATTTATGCAGCTTCAAAACCAAAGTAGAGCCTCAAGGGAAGCCTCTCCACTGACAAATTAATACCTTAGAGAACAGAGCTGAATGGTGGCAATGAACTCATTTGTTCCCCCAATAATGAAGAATGACTTTTTCTTTACCACATCTGTGACTGTTGCCATGGTGACCCAGACTTACCTCATTGCTTCTCGAAGAGCTCCTCGCTCACCAAGAGTCGTGTGCTTGATGTCATCAAAATTATTTTCTAGCTTTGGACAGGCCTATGATATATGAAAGCATGACATGAATTGCTATAACATCAGAAAGAAAAAGTATCTACATGCTTCTATCTGCAAATATAATTAATAATATTGACTATGAATTTACACAAATTATGCACACAATTTTAATTGGATAGGATTCATTAGAATTGACAGTGAACTCAGTAACCAAATAGAAGTAGCCTATGTTATAGTTGTCATGGAAATTGTTTTATAAGTGTTCCAGAATGTGGTAGACAGAATGAATATTTAATAAAACGGTAAAATTTCTAGACTATTTTGAGTACTAACAGATGCTTTCTTCATTTGAACTAAACTAGAAATATATTACTTTACATGAAAGGAAAATCAATACTGATTTTCTGGGATTCTGGACTCAAAACAATAATCAATATTATAACTTCTGTACCAAACCGATATCAAGATCAAAATGTGTTCATCTGGAAGGCAGATTAGAGATAGCAATCCAGCCAAACTCTCCTAACATTGACCCATAAACAACTTTAAAATAATTTCTCAAATTGAATTTTGGAACAGCAGAGCCCACAGAAGTCAGAGTGAACCATTTTTTTCCAGCCCAAGACTACTTAGGAGATTGGCAAGAAAGATCTATGATACCAGTATGTGGGCCAGGCTGAACTGAACAGACAGAGCCTTAAAGGCAGCTTTGAAAGAAGCAGCAGCTTTAGGAGCTCTCAGTCCAGAGATGATAAAAGGTTTGTTTTGTACAACTGGTTAGAAACAGATTGCAAAGGACCCTTTGCTGGGTCTGGGTGAAGATGGCATTAATTGGCAACTCTATTGCCCATAAGCAATTCTGGGTCATAGTTCTAGGGTGGAGAGAAAAGCTTCTCACTAATCACAAGTGAAGAGGGGCTCTGATTGCAGTACCAAATCAGAGAGGAGTACAAGCTCTTCTAGCTGCAGAAAAGTGGAGGACCTGGTCATAATCCCATCCAGGACCAAGAACAGCGCTAGCACTTGCAGCTATGAAAGGGCCTTCTTGTATAAAGACCAGGGTTTAAGCCAGGAGAGCAGTGACCACATCTCTTCCCATATCACAACATTTTAAAAGAACTGACAATTTACAGTGAAAACAGCCATGTGAAAAAGCCTGAAGCTAGGGATAATGCCTCTTCACCTCAAACAGAGCCCAGATTAAAAACAAGTTTGAAATCAATAAATAAGTTGAAAAAATTAACAAACAAGAACAACAAAGAATTTGACCATAAAAAGTTACTATGATGGAAAGGAAGACTAAGATACAAAATCCAAAGATGACAATATGAAAACATTCACAACCAAAGTCTTAAAGAAAAAATGGTAATTGAAAATAAGCCCAAGAAAAATTGGAAGAGTTAAAGAAAGGAGCTAGAGTGATGGAAAAACAATTTTTAAAAATAAATATAGTGATGCAAGAAAAGTATGAAAGGAGAATTAACAACTTCTTAAAAGAGTTAAAAAAAAACTAAAGAAAATAATATCTTAAAAAGTAGAAGTGGCTACATAGGGAAAGAAGTATAGGAGCTCACTGAAGAAAATAATTCCTTAAAAATTAGAAAGCTAACTCCATGAGACCTCAAGAAATACAACGAAGTAACAAAAATTTTAACAAGAGAAAATTTGACTTCTTATTAGAAAAAAATGACCTGAAAAATAAATCAAGGAGAGATCATTTAAAACTCATTGGACTACCTGAAAAGTATAATTAAAACAGAGCCTAGACATAATATTTCAAAAACTTATTCATGAAAATTGTCCAAATATTTTAGATCCAGAAGGTAAAATAGAAATTGAGAGAATCCAATAATCACTTCCTAAAAGAAATCCCAAAATAAAAACTCTGAGGAATGTTGTAAACAGATTCCAGAGCTCACAGGTCAAGAAGAAAATATTTAAAGTACCCAAAGGGGGAAAAAAAACAATTCAAATATTTCAAAGCCACAGTCAGAATCACACAGGATTTAGCAGCTTTCATATTAAAGGAGCAGAGAGCTTGAAACATAATGTTCCAGAAGGCAAAGAAGCAAGGATCACAACAACAACAACAACAAACTACTCAGCAATACTGAGTATAATCCTTCAAGGGAAAAAAAAAAAGTTTAAGGATTAGAAGTTTTTCAATCATTCCTGATGGAAAGACCAGACATGAATAAAAAAATCTAACATTCAAACACAAGATTTAAGCATAAAAAATATAAACGTAAAATAGAGACTCAATAAAGTAAAACTGTTCACTTTCCTATATAGGAAGATTATACACATAATCCCTAAATACTTTATCATTATTAAGGCAGTTAAAAACAGTATACATAGAAGGCGTGGGTGTGAATCACTGATATTGGAATAATCTCAAAATAAAATGGATTTAGAAAGAGAAATGCACTGGGAGAAGAATGAAGGGAGAGGCATAATAGAGAAGATTATTTCACCTAAAAGAGGCACCGAGGAACATATTTAACGTAGGGAATAATAAGTGAATAGGCAATGCTTAAATCACTGTCACCAAAATTAATTTAAAGAGGGAAGAATATATATTGCATATATGTATATCAGTATGTTTGTACACATACACACAAAAAATACATGCACACACTCAGTTGTGCATAGAAATCTATCTTACCCAATAGAGAAATGAGGAAATAAAAAGAAATTCGAGGGATCATAAAAGACAGGGTAAATTAAGAGAGTCAATGATCAGAAGCAAATTAGATTTTTGAAGAAGGATAAGATAAAAGGAGCATTAGAAAAATAAATATAAGAGAACAGGAAGTAGGGAAATATATAGTAATAATACAGTAATAATGAATATAATTGAGAAGAGCTCACCCATAAAACAGAAGCAGACAGAATAGATTAGAATCCAGACTCTAACAATACTATGTTTACAACAGATACACTTGAAACAGACACACACACAGAGTTAAAATATGGAGATAAAATATATTATATGTTTATATGTATATTATATATAGCATATTTATATATATATATAATATAATATAATATATAATATAAAAGAGACAGAGACAAAGTCAGAGTGAAAGTGAGAAAGAATGAGAAATGCAACAGAATTTATCATTCTTTAGTTGAAGTTAAAAAAAAAAGTCAAAGGATCAGAAGCAAAAAACAGAAGTAATTAAGAGTATCAAGAAAACTGTATTTTGACCAAAAGTACTATATACAGTGAAGTTATATGAAAAATTTCATAATGTTTCTCTGATAAACACACCTTTCCTCAAATATATAGAGAAGTGAATCAAATGTAAAAAAAAATGAGAGCCGAGGGGCAGCTAGGTGGCGCAGTGGATAGAGCACCAGCCCTGAAGTCAGGAGGACCTGAGTTCAAATGTGGTCTCAGACACGTAACAGCTGTGTGACCCTGGGCAAGTCACTTAACCCCAATTGCCTCAGGAAAAAAAAAATGAGAGCCATTTCCCATTTGATAAATTGTCAAGAGATATGAACAAACAACTTTCAGAAGAAATCAAAGTATCTAAAGTCATATAAAATGTTTTAAATCACTTTTGACTAGAGAAATATAAATTAAAGTAATTCTGAGATTACTACAAATACACCTATTAGAAAAAAACAAATGCTAGAAGAGATGAAGGAAAATATGTACACTAATGAACTGTTGGAGTTGTAAAACGAGTCTAACAATCCTGGAGAAAAAATTGGAACTATGCTATAAAACTATGCATATCTTTAGATCCATAAATAACATTATTAAGGCTGTATCCCAAATATCTATATGAACAAAAATATTCATAGGAGCTGTGAAAAACTTAGCTACTCTGATCAATACAATAATCCAAGATATTTCCAAAGGACTCATGATGAAAAATATGACCTCCAGAAAAAGAAGTGAGGAAATTTAATTCTGAAATGAAGTACAGTTCTCACTTTTATCTTCTTTTTTGTTCTTGTTCTTGTTATGCAACTAATATTAAGATATGTTTTTCATAATTTCATTTATAAAATTATTATATTCCTTTCCTTTTCAGTGGATGGGGCATGGAGTGGTGGAAGGGAAAGAATGTCAAGAATTTCAAACTCAAAACTGGAAAAAGAATTGTTAAAAAAAATGTTTAAAAAACAAATATATGTGGAGAGCAATTTGGAGCTATGCTCAAAAAGTTATCAAACTGTGCATACCATTTGAGCCAGCAGTGTTTCTACTGGGCCTATATCCCAAAGAGATTTTAAAGGAGGGAAAGGGACCCACATCTGCAAAAATGTTTGTGGCAGCCCTTTTTGTAGTGGCAAGAAACTGGAAATTGAAAGGATGCCCATCAATTGGAGAATGGCTGAATAAATTATGGTATATGAATGTTATGGAATATTATTGTTCTATAAGAAACGACCAACAGGAGGATTTCAGAGAGGCCTGGAGAAACTTGCATGAACTGATGCTGAGTGAAATCAGCAGAACCAGGAGAACATTATACATGGCAACAAGACTATATGATGATCAATTTTGATGGACATGGTTCTCTTCAACAATGATGTGATTCAAACCAGTTCCTATTGTTCAGCGATGAAGATAGTCATATACATCCAGAGAGAGGCCTGTGGGAACTGAGTGCGAACCACAACACAGCATTTTAACGCTTTCTGTGAATATTTCCATGCATTTTGTTTTCCTTCTTAGGTTGTTTTTTCTTCTCTTTCTAGATCTGATGTTTCTTGTGCAGTAAGATAACTGTATAGATATGTATACATGTATTGTATTTGTCATATAATTTATCCTATTTAGCATGTATTAGATTACCTGTCATCTAGGGGTGGGAGGTGGGGGGAAGGAGGGGAAAAGCTTGGGAAAAAAAAGTTTTTGCAAAGGTCAATGTAGAAAAATCACTCATATGTTTTGTAAATAAAAAGCTTTATAAAATAAATAAATAAATAAATAAAAATAAAAAAACAAATATATGGTTTTGCACCAGGATACTATTTGATGGCTATGATAATGACAGAATAAGGACCCTTTTGAATCAAGACAAAATAATCAAAATGATTTAATTAATGCTCAAAATCAGATCTATAAAATAAAAAGATTGAAGTGACATTTTAGAAATTTTAAAGACAAATTCACTTCTCAAAATAAAATGAAATCCATTCTTCTATTAAAAGCTGTTGTTAATGACAACATCACTATTATACAATGATCAATTCTGATGAACATGACTCTTTCCAACAATGAGATGATTGATGCCAACTCCAATGATTTTTGATGAAGAGAGCCATCTACATCCACAGAGAGGACTGGAGGAACAAAATGTGGATCACAGCATATAACATTCTCACTCTTTTTGTTGTTGTTTGCTTGCATTTTGTTTTCTTACTCATTTACTTTCTTTTTTTTTATATGATTTGTCCAGCAAGAGAATTGTATAAATTTGTTTACACATATTATATTTAACATATATTTTAACCTGTTTAATATATGTTGAATTGCTTGCCATCTAAGGGAGGGGGTGGGGGAAGGAGGAGAAAATCTAAAACACAAGGCTATGCAAGGGTCAATGTTGTCAAATTATCCGTGCATATGTTTTGAAAATTAAAAGCTTTATTTAAAAAAAAATTGATGTTAAGGAAAAAAAGTTGGTCACTCAAAACTGAAAGTAATTTTACATTTTGCACGTGGAAATTTTTTTATTTCTAAACAATTTTTCAAGAATGCTATATTAAATCGCTTAATAAATCTTAATTTGATGCCAAGCCTGATAGTGACTTTCGTTTGCCCAAATTTGAGAACATAATGAGTTGGAGGTTTTTTAAAGGTGAAAAATTAATCAATGTTCTTTTTATATGAATATTATTATATATTGTGTTTTACATGTAACAGAAAAGTAAGAAGTAAAACAATTCACTAAATTTAATAACAATGTTCAAAAGAAAAAAAGGACAAGTTTGTTCTTTAAATATAATTTAGTACTATTAAAATGTAAAAAAAGAACACAAGATTTGGAGTCAGTAAACTTACATTAAAATCCTTGTTATTCCACTTATTAGCTACATGATCCTAAACATGATATTTTACTGTGCCTCAGTTTCCTCATCTATTAAAAATGAAAAATAATACCAACAGTGCCTAATGTATACCAGTAATTTGTATAAGGATCAAATGAGATAATGTATGCAAAGCCCTTAATGAATTTTTAAAATGCTCTTCAAGAATGTTTTTACTATTGCTTTATTCCTCCTACTAAAGGCTTATAAATCACCTTGTATGTTCTTGAAAAGTCACTGACCTC
>JAJPUD010001509.1:23341-53450 GCA_023553655.1 Myrmecobius fasciatus | reverse complement strand
AGGAAGGAAGGAAGGAAGGAAGGAAGGAAGGAAGGAAGGAAGGAAGGAAGGAAGGAAGGAAGGCAGGAAGGCAGGTCACTGATTCTACAATGGTTTTCCACTTCTTCTTTTGTCTCATTCAAAACCATTATTACTATTAACTTAAAGTGACTTTTAGGGATTATTTAACCAACTACACTTTTTTCCCCTCTAAAACAAGATATGCTTCTGGGTAATGACCATTACACAATTTTATAAATAACCCATTTTTTCATCCCTATAAGATTCTAGTTTATTGACACGACTCCAGAGCCAGAAGTCTTTATTTCTTTTGTTTTAAAAATAAATTTAACAAAACAAATTTATAGTTTCCACAGGAACTAAACTATAACTATTTTGTTCATATGATTCATTCCTCACCCTCACTTTAACTTTTTTTTAATTAACAGGTATTCATTTTCTCTTTTCCATTCCCCTGAGGACAAAAGAACAAGAAAAAAGGTTCAGGTAACAAATACATTGATCATGCAAGTCTTTCCAGGTTTCTTTCATTCATTTCATTTTTTTTGTTCTTTCTAATTTAATTTATTTATGAGGTTATATATGTGATTTTTTTAATTTTCTTTTAATTATTTTTTAAAATTTTATTTGCATAACATATGTGTGGGTAATTCTTCAACATTAACCCTTACATAGCTTTCTGTTACAAATTTTTCCCCCCAACTCCCCACCCCTCCCCTAGATGGCAGGATATCCACTACATGTCAATTATATTAAAATCTTGGCAAATCGAATATATGTATACATATTTCCAAACTTATCATTGTTGTGCAAAAAAATCATATCTACACAAAAGACTATATGTGATTAATTTTTTACATTTTCTATATGAGTTATATTGGGAGAAAAAAAATCAGAACAAAAGGGAAAAACCAGGAAAAAGAAAGAAAAAAAGGTGAAAAAAGTATGCTTCTATCTGCAGTCAGTTTCCATAGTTTTCTTTCTGGGTATAAATGGCATTTTCCACCCAAATTTTACTGGAATTTATCTGGATTACTGAATTGCTAAGAATAGCCAAGTCTATCATAGCTCATTGTCACAGAATCCTTAATCATTTCTTATAGCACAATAGTATTGCATTACCTACATGTAGCCCAATATTTTTAGCCAAATCAATGCCTACCCTCCTTAGTTTCTAGTTATTTGCAAAAACATTGCTATAAGTGTATTTGTACATAAAAGTTCCTCTCCTCTTTCTTTGATCTCCTTGGTAAATTAAACTTAGAATTGCATCACCATATCAGAGTAGGGAAAATTTAGTGACATTGAGATCAAAGTTCCAAATTACCTTCTAGAATAGCTGTATCTATTTTTTTTTTTTTTTTTTGCTGAGACAATTGGGGTTAAGTGACTTGCCCAGGGTCACACAGCTAGGAAGTGTCTGAGACCAGATTTGAACTCAGGTCCTCCTGACTTCAGGGCTGGTGCTCTATCCACTTTACCACCTAGCTGCCCCCAGCAAAGTATTCTTTTTTTTTTTTTTGAATAGCTGTATCTATTTACAGCTCCTCCAGGAGTGTTTATTATTTTTCTTTTTTGTTGCTTTTGCAAATCTGATAGTTGTGAATTATAAAATTAGAATTTTTATTTGGAGTCCTATAATTATTAGTAATTTGGAGAATTTTTTATTCACAGAGTTGTTGATAGATGAAAATCTATTGTTCATATTCTTCCCCCTATTTATCAATGAGGAATGATTGTTATTATTTTCTCCAGTTTCCCATGCTGTCTTGTTAACTCATTTTGCTTAACTATATTGTTTTTCCAGGCAGGGTCCATCCAGAGTATAAGAATTGCAAGTATAACTGAGAAGTGATAGAAATGTTTTAAAATGAGTATCAATAACATATTTTTAATGATTTTTTTCTGTAAACAATTTCCTCAGAGGGAGACTATGAACATTTCCTGACATAAGGAATCTAACTTTATTTTTCTTACAAAACACAAATGATTATGATTGAATTTAAAATAAATATAAACAATTGTACATAATATATTTTATATAAGATCCTAATCCTAGAGTTATATTGTATATCTTCTTTACTAAAGTCTTTACATTATTCTAAAAACTGAGTCATTTTTATCATGTTTATTTCTTCAATGAAGTAATCAAATGTGGCATAAAAAATCCTTAGCTAGGATAAATTTAGAAACTCTCATTTTATTAAATGAAATTAGTTTTTTGGGAACAATTAATTTGAGTAAATGGCACTATCAAGAACAGGTCAAAGATTGTTTTAGAAAGGTGTGATTTCACTGTTAGAACTATTTCTAAAATTGGTAATTGCATCTATAATAATTAAAGACATATTTTTACACTTTAGCTATTTAAAGGAGAGTAATTATGCCCATGGCAAGATATTTTTCTTTCACTATAGTAACACAATACCACTATTTTGATTTTAAGCAAAGTCAACAAGTATTTATTATGTACATATGTGTCAAGCACAGTGATGAACACTTGTTATACAAAGAAAGACAAAATTAGATCCTGATCTCAAAAATCTTACTCTAATGTGTGTATGGGAAACAACATGAAAACAATTACATGCAACCATAAAATACATGGGATAGAATGGAAAGAATTTACTAGAGAAGGAAATAGGATTAAAGAGAATTAGGAAAGACAGATTTTTAACTGGTCCTTGAAGGAAGGCAGGGAATACTGCAAGAAGAAATGAGGAATGTGAGAATTCCAGACATAATCATCAACCAATGAAAAAGCCCTTAATTTGGAGATAATTTTGTACAAGAAACAACAAGGCTAGTAAATTAAAGAGGAACACAAATGGCAACTAAAAAATACTCTACCATTACCCATGTTGATACTGAAATTAAATTACTAGATACTTTAACAAGAATCAAAGACTGGCCCTGAAGGATCCCAAATGTTCTGAAGACTAAAGATCTCTGTCTCTTCTCAACTCTGTTTCACCCCTCAAATGGGGCAAGACCTCATCTCCACTAATAAGAAGAAACTCCCATATTAATGGGCTTTGAGATAGGATTTACGTTTGGAATCCTACAGATTTTATATTATGTTTTTAAAATACTATACAAGAAGGATACATGGATTTTCAAATGACTGACAAAAACATTCACAATGCAAAGAAAAGCTTAAGAACCCCTGCGTCATATGTGAATTAAGGTTCTTTTTAGCTATAAATTATGTGATCTTATCAAAGAGAACTAAACTCAGAATTAGACAACTTAAATCTAGAAAATATATAATCCACTTTCTTCCTGTAAAACCCTGAGGAAATCATTTTACTTTTCCTTACTGTCTCATACTAGCTTACTATCTAGTACCAATGAAGCCTACTATTTCATGGGTAATCTTTCAAAGAATTATGGGGATTGGTCTTTTTGCTAAGCCATAGCTAATAGAAGTGGATTTCATATTTGATGAATGAATAACTTGTCTATGTACCTGAAAATTCCCATGAACCCCCAATCTGGATTGCTCTGCTAAATTTAGGATAGAAATGAGAATTTAGGAAACTATTTACATAGCAAATTTCATCTACTCAACATAAGTTACCAAAATTTACTAATCACTGTGTCCTTTGATTGACAAAAGGTGGTACAGTCCAGACCATCTATAGACTCATTATTTACAAAGCCCCTCTTTCATTTAGTTGGTATGACTCTACTAGCCATAATAGTTATGAGGTTAGAGATCCAGGAAATGTGGGTTCTCAATCAGTGTATAAACTTATTGTAGGTCAGAAATGTACCATTTTGTGCACCTTCAAGTCTGCATCTTGTAGGCAAGGAAGGCATACATACTTTATCATTCCTGTGAGTAACAAAGGGCTGACTTTTAAAGCTCAGAGTGCTTATACTTCTCTGTACTTCTTTACTGTGATTCCCTAAAAAGATCTATCAGCCTATAGAAGTAATAAGTAAATTGTAAAGTTCTTTGCAAATTCAGCTTTAATACAATTTGTTAGAAAGGTCCCTTGTGACGCTTAATCATAAAATAGGGTCTATGCATCTTTTAAAATTGGAACAGTAATGTACTTATCCTTTTCATTATCCTGAGGAAGTGGATAGGGAAGGGACGGATCCCTGTCTGCAGGGAAATGGAAAGACATGACATTGTGTGAGGCTGACCCTACTGGGCAGGGAGAAGAATGCAGGTACATGACTGATGGTTAGAATGAGATTACAAAGAAAACAGGAAGAACTTGATGTGCCCATAAATAGTTTTACTGCATTTTGGTTTTTCGCAACCTGGAGACCTGTGTAAGCCAAAACAAAATAGAATAAATAGAAAATCTGTTTATATCTCAACTGAATTCTTCTACTAAAATATATATTTACTTATTTTGTTCAATATTGTCCAATTATGTTAATTTTCTTATTTTTTAAAATGCCAAGATCCAAATTCTCAACATCATTCCTATCCTTTCTCCATCCATTTTAAAGGTTACAATATGATATTGGCTATACATGTGAAGTCATGCAAAATATATTTCCATAATAGTCATAATTGCCAAATCAAAACAACATACACACACAAAGAAAAATAATATTTTAAAAATATGCTTACTTGGATACCCATCAATTGGAGAATAGTTGAATAAATTATGGTATATGAATGTTATGAAATATTATTGTTCTATAAGAAATGACCAACAGAATGATTTCAGAGAGGCCTGGAAAGATTTACATGAGCAGAACCAGGAGATCATTATACATGGCAACAACAAGACTATATGATGATCAATTGTGATGGACAAGGCTCTCTTCAACAATGAGTTGATTCAAACCAGTTCCAAGAGTTCAGTGATGAAGAGAGCCATCTACACCCAGAGAAAGGACTATGGGAACTAAGTCTGGACAATGACATAGCATTTTCACTATTTCTGTTGTTGTTTGTGTACATTGTTTTCTTTCTCAGTTTTTTTTCTCCTTCTTGATTCGATTTTTCTTGTGCAGCAAGACAACTGTATAACTATGTATACATATATTGGATTTAACATATATTATAACATATTTAACATGTATTGGACTACCTGCCATCTAGGGGAGGGGATGGGGGGAAGGAGGGAAAAATTTGGAACAGAAAGTTTTGCAAGGGTCAATGTTGAAAAATTACCTGTTCATATGTTTGATAAATAAAAAGCTTTAATTAAAAAAAATGCTTACTTTCAGAGTCAAGATAGTAGAGAGAACCAGGACACTGCCTGAGCTCTCCCCAGTTTCCCTCTGAATCAATCCTAGATCAAGCCTCTGAACAGATTTTGAAATGACAAGACCCATAAATATTTGGAGTAAAACAATTTTCCAGCTTGAAATGTGTGGGAAATCTGAGAGGTGTATAGTCTCTCTCAGATTGGCTAAAATGACAGGAAAATGAAAATGAAAATGATGAATGTTGGAGGGAATGTGGCAAAACTGGGACACTAATACATTATTGATGGAACTGTGAAAACCAAATTTTCAAGTATGGATTAGATTAGACAGCAAGAGAGATCTCTTTCAAACACACAATTCTCTATGTTCTATGCATTGAAACAAAGAATCTTTAAATGATAGGATTAAATTTATAAGAAAACCAGAAGAGAAAAATCTCATGGAGCCAGGGGAAGAAGTATCAGGAAGGGAATCATCTTGGCTAAGATGACAGGAAAAGATAATGATAAACATTAGAGAAGATATGGGAAAACTGTAACACTGATAAATTGTTGGTGGAACTGTGAATGGATCCAACCATTCTAGAGAACAATTTGGAACTATGCCCAAAGAGTTATCAAACTGTCCATACCCTTTGACCCAATAGTGTTTCTATTGAGCTTATATTCCAAAGAGATCTTAAAGGAGGGAAAGGGACCCACATGTGCAAAAATGTTTGTCGCAGCCCTTTTTGTAGTGGCTAGAAACTGGAAACTGAAGGGATGCCCATCAATTGGAGAGTAGCTGAATAAATTATAGTATATGAATGTTATAGAATATTATTGTTCTGTAAGAAACATTCAGCAGGATGACTTCAGAGAGGCCTGGAGAGACTTACATGACCTGACGCTAAGAGAAATTACAGAACAAGGAGATCATCATACATGACAACAAGAAGATTATATGATGATCAATTCTGATGGACATGGCTCTTTTCAAAAATGAAAAGATTCAGGCTGTTCCAATGATCTTGTGATGCTGAGAACCATCTACACCCAGAGAGAGGACTGAGGAAACCGAGGATGGATAACAAACAACATAGCATTTCACTCTTTTTGTTGTGGTTCACTAGAATTTTATTTTCTTTCTCTTTTTATCTGATTTTTCTTAGGCAAACATTTATATAATAATCTTGCTGCACATTTTGGATTTAACATATATTTTTACCATGTTTAACATATATTGGATTACATGCCATCTAGGGAAAGGGGGTGAAGAGAAGGAGAGAAAATTAGAATACAAGGTTTTTCAAGTGTCAATGTTGAAAAAATTATCCCTGCATATGTTTTGATAATAAAAAAGTCAATTAAAAAAAGGGAATCATCAACAGTGTTAAATGCAACACAAAGGTCAAAAGAAAGGTCAGTGATTTTGTCATTAAGTTGTCTGGTTATTTTGGAGCACATTTTCTCTGTAGAATTATGGAGACAGAAGCTAGACTAAAAAGCATGAAGAATGAATAGGCTTTGAGAATTTCAAGTAAAGACTGTAACCTAACTGTACAGAAAGATTTTTCTGTAAATTAAGTAATGAAGAGGTTTTAAGTTAAATCACCAAATGCATTTATTTCCTGCATATTCTTTATCCAAAGTACCATACTAAGTCTTTGACAAGACTTAGTCTTACAATGACAAGATTTCCACTGACAAAAGAGGATTATTTTTCTTGCCCTCAAGGAGTTTAGGAGCTTTTGAGACATTATCCAAAAAGGTAAGATATAAAAACAGAGGCTACCCATAAGTAACATAAATGTATAATTTAGAATCATTCTATTTCAGCTAGGAGGTGTCTATGAAGTGTTCTCTGGCAATAAGGTCAATTTGCAAATAAGGAAACAGAGGCCTAGATAAAGTCATTCATTTTATCATGACTACAAAAACAAATAATGAAAAAAGGATTATCTAGTAGAGGTTCTTACTAATTTTAGATTTATGATCCTATCAAACTGACTTAGAATTAATTTCTCTTTCCATTTTGCCATGAGATAGCTAAGAATTGTGAATAAGTAAATCAACAGATTTAGGTTTCAAAATATTTACCCAATTATATATGAAAATTTCATAGCACATAAAAATGATAAGATAGGTTTAGGAAGAAATAGGGAGAATCACTGATTTCTTAGTTTCCTAAAGTCACATTCCTCTTTTACCTGCCAGTTTCTTTTAATGTGATCCAAAGAAAAGTCTTTAAAAAGCACAGTAATATCCCTCTTTCATCTTTACACTCCAATGATGATGACAGACATAGAGGGCGATTCCATTCATCAAATTCTAGTTATCAAATTCTTTTCCAAGAATGTTAAATTTGTTAATGTTTACATTGACCATCAAAAAAAAAATCTAGAGAGAAAAGTGACTACCATAATTTATAATATATACAGGCTTCAAGAAAATAAAAAAGATAATATACTTAAATATATAGATATATGCATATGAACATATATATACATCTGCCAAATTAATGTCCATAAATATTTTGTATGAAACAGTCTTTATTTGGGGCTTTGACTCTGCAGTGACAAATATAATGAGCAATTAAACTCCCAAGTGCTGAGTTTTTGGCAGCAATTATAGTAGAATCTGGAAACTAAGCATCAAAAAAAAAAAAAAAAAATTAAAAAAAAATACACAAACCGAGCATTGGTGGCCTTCTGCCAAATCATTCCCTAAGGGTTCGATGAAGGTCTAAAGTTTCAATTGTTATAGCTTATATAATATTTCATATTTTCTCTGTCTAAAATTTATATAGAAGTATAATATGAAAAATCCACAGCATATTAACTATTATCACAAAACCATGGAAATACAAAATATCACAGCCAAAAGGAACCTCAGAGACCATGCAATTTGATCCAATAAAATAAACTATTAGTATAACAGAATACTCTTTGAAATTTAAACAAAATAAGAGTGTTAGGCCATGAGACAGTTTTCAAAGTCATTAAATTAATTTTAAAACATTAAAAATAGCAAAATTTGAACATATCAATTAATTTCTATACTTAAAAATTTGGAAAGGAACAAAAATACTGATGTGTATTTAAACAATTGTGAAGCTAATGGCCATGCAAGAAGAAAAGATATGATAATATCTTTCTCAAAGGTGGGGAGCTAGAAGAAGGTTACCCTGCATCTAACATTTGAGTTAGCAGATGTGTTAATTAGGTTTACTAAAGTGTTTTCTTATTTTAAGTGACTGATGAACTTTTGGTGGTCAAAAGGGAGAGATTTTACAATTATACATTTGAACAAAAGTTATCAGAACTGCCAAGGTTCAAGCATTTTCTCAAAACTCAGTGTCTGCATTTTTCTTTTCTTTTTTTTCTGGGTAATTTAATAATTTTATTAATAAGGTCAGCATGTTATTCATAAAAGGATGATCTTTTAACTGTCTCTTTTTAATGTATTTATTTTAACACACATTGCTTTATGAATCATATTGAGAGAGAAAAATCAGATCAAAAGGGAAAAATCATGAGAGGGATAATTCACTGCTCTTTTCAAATAATTATGAAGGTTTTTTTTTTTAACAGTCTAATTATAATCCTAAATACTTGTGCTATATAATCTGATTATATCAAATATGGGATTTGAAATCCTAACATTGAGATTAAAGAGTTAGAAAACTGGAAATGTTATTAAAGAACATAGAAACAAACTATTATCATTTTCCATTAAATTTCCACTAATGCAAATCAATTGCTACAATGAAAAGCTCGAAGTAGACTACCAACCATGTTAACCAGGAAACACTTGATCTTTTTTCTTTTTTTTTTTTTCCTACAAGCAGGGGGATGTGACAATCAAGTACAACAACAGATTAGAGTAAAAAACTGAATTATAAAATTCTACAGAAGATGGTGGATAATTTTCTGCTACTGCTTCATAAAATAATGGGAACAGTAGAAGGAAAATAAATTTATAAAAAAAAAATTGGTCAGAATCTTAATTAAACCAGATCATTTCAAGAATATATAAAAATTGAAATTATGTGGACAAAAATAGGCAAAGCAGGGCCTGGGGAGGGGAAAGAAATCTGTTAGGATTTCTATAACAAATCGTTTTCATTCTTAAGGAGAGTGCAATTACCACATATGCACCCCATTTTCTAACATATAGAATGAAGAAATAGAAATGGTACCAAAGAAGAGACATGCAAAGAGCACAGACAAAATTAGGTAAAAACAGAAAAGTTTTGTGCTGAGTTTTAATACTTTCGAGGGCACTAAGGAATCAATTGATCCCTGATGCAACCAAATATGAAGGATAAGTGGTTGAGTTTAAAAAAATGAATTTTGTTATTGTTGAGGAAAAGCTATTACTTAGAAATATTAATTTCATTACTTCATATGTCATTTTTCTCATCTCTTTGAAATCTTTATGAGAATGAGCTATAAAGGTATTAAATGTGTATTAGATGCAAGTGAGTATGAATAGGGAGAATTTGACTTTATAAATGATGTATTAAATTAATGGCTTATTTATATAATTGATTAAAAAGTATAGAGAAAATGAGAATTTTATTTGTTGATATTGTTTTTTGTTGAATATGTTGACAATAATATTTGTTGAATATCTTAAAATTTATTTTGAAATTAATAATAATAGCTAGTAATCTTTACATGCCCCTGTGAAGTAGGTGATCTTATTATTCCATTTGACAAATGATGAAACTGAGACTGATTACAACAGTATTTCAACTCAGATTGGCACTGCTCAAAATTCAAGGTTCCATCTACTTTACCAGGCTCTCTTCCAACAAACTGTATTGCATCCTGAAAGATGTTAATATAAAGAGTTTTGTTTGGTCACCCTCTGATTATTAATATCAATAATGGCATAAGATAAGAAGACGTAGACTTTCCAGTGATAGTTCCAGCTGTCATGCATTATATCTAGTTCAAGATAAAAATGGATTTCCTATTGACAGTGAAATTCTATAACTGTTCATCTTTCCAGAAAACATTGTGCTAATGGCAGAATGCTGCAAAATCTGTTAAAAGGGGCCCATAAGCATATGATAGATAAGATAAAAAAGAATAAAACACAAATGTGTAAAAGATGCTAATTATGTAGATTATGATATAAAGTTGTCTCATCTGTAAATGAGGATTTAAACAGGCCTTTGAAGTCCCTTTAAGCACTAAATTTAGAAAATGTACAAAATGGCTAATAAATAAGATAAACTTGAGATCCTAATGTAAAGAGGCATATTTGACCTCAATAAGCACGAGTGAGATTTGGTTTAATGAAATCTAAGCCTTGAATATTGTTCTAGAAGGATATGTACTATGCTATATTAAAAAATATGCTAATATAGATATAAATATCAGAGGTCAAGGAAAGAGATTGGGCAGAAGGAAAAACAGTAGTATTATACATTGAGATCAAGTGACTAGATCTAGAAAGTGATAAAATCATCAGAGTATGCTATAGATTCCTTGCATAAAAGCTCTTCATCAATTGATGAAGAGTTTGGAAATGAATCACAAACTTTCTATGGCAACATAAATGATGGGTCTTTTATTTATCTAACTATCTATTGCATCTCTATCTACCCAAGGCACTGAACACACACACACATACACACACACACACATATAATATATATATAACATGTAATAAAAATGAATAAAAATATAAATAGACTTTGAATTGGATTTAATTGATTGAATCAATGAATGAACAAAAAGAATGATAGATAAGAATAATCAAACATAAAAATGTAGAAAGTTCCATTAAGAATAATATCAAGGGGGCAGCTAGGTGGCGCAGTGGATTAGAGCACCAGACCTGAAGTCAGGAGGACCTGAGTTCAAATGTGGTCTCAGACACGTAACAGCTGTGTGACTCTGGGCAAGTCACTTAACCCCAATTGCCTCAGCAAAAAAGCCAAAAAAAAAAAAAAAAAAAAAAGAAGAAGAATATCAAGAATATTAAAGTTAATATTAATTAATCAAATCTGACAGAGATATCTTAAGGCTTGTGGGAAGGCAACGTTTTCATAGAGCTAGGCTCCAGGATTACTATAAAGTTAAATTTTAAGACTGGGCCCTGACTTTATCAGTTCCAAGATATATATATCTTCAAAGTGAAGGGAAACTTAGAGGAATCTCATAGTCACAAGAGCTAGCAAGATTCTTTCTTATATATAAGTGAATACCAAAGTCTAAGAGCTATGAACCAGCATTTTATAAGAAAACCCTAAGAAAAAACTGATCACCTGCAAAAGAAAAAAAAAAAAAAACTAGTAAAAAACACTCAAAACACTCAGTAGTTTTGCATCCACTTGAAGACCAAGATCCAGTTGACTATACTCCAAAATTTCATAGCAGTAAATCTTTCCTCCAATTACCTAAATTCTGCATGGGTTGTTTATCATTCTAATATGGCTATTGAGTTACCATTAAAGGCAGTCATTTACAGATTATTTGGGTGGGGAAGACTATTAAACTTCCATGTATCTCAATCCAATAATCCTTGTAGAATCAAGCCAATATAGTATAGTCCATTTGTGATTTCACTTATAAAATTATTTTAATAAGTCCTCAAATTTAAAAACACATAAAAATTGTTATATCCTTTGGCATCCTCTATTTATATCAAATTTGAATTACTATATAGCGGCAATGTCAAAAAAAATTTTCAAGTTTCTGATATGTCAAAAAAATGAAAAAAAAAACAGCGCAGAACAACATTTTATTTTTTACTTGAAGCGTTGTAATAGCTTTAAAAAATTAGGGTGTATTTTCAAACTGATAATTGTTATTTTAAACAAGTATCAACAAAAGATAACATTTTGCTTATTTTAAATAAAGATGCTTTCTTGAGACTTTAAAATGTTGCTTGTTTAAATATTATACATTTTTTTCTTATAGCATACTTAATGTGAAACAGAGTAAGAACTTTATTTTTTAAAAAGACATCTTTTCAGATCCTTAAAAGTTATGTAAAATCCTAATTTCTAACTTTTTGTTAAAAAAAAGAAAAGAAAAATTAAATAAGTTCTTGAGAAAATTGTGTGGCTTCCTAAAATACATTCTGCTGAACTATATATGTTTGTGTGTGTGTGTGAGAATACCCAGATACACATATTCAAAAAGTCAGTTTTAATATCACAATTTTGTCTAAAATATTAAAAATGATCATATTCTAAAAATATATTTTCTATTGAAGACTATATTCATGTTTATGCATTAGGATCCAAGATCCTAAATATGATAGAATTAGAAATTTATAATCTAAATATTACATGGATTGAAAAAATTTGAATTTTACAATTCAAAACAGGATAAGAAATCACTATAGTAGGCTTTTTTATCTTCAACTACATTACTAATTGCAACTATGATTAATTTAATAAAAGTCCTCCTCACTTCTCTCGTCATATCAAGAAAATAGATGGATTTTATTTAAGTAACTGTTCCTCTTTTTTTCAAGTACTAATGAGAAAATATGTAGTGATTTTATTTGTTATTTATTTATATCCCTAACACAAGTCACTGAAAGGCTTTTTTTTTTTTTTTTGGAAGTAGGATAAAAGAATCACTTTTAAATGAGAGTAAAGTCACTGTCCTAGTCTGAGATTAGTTTTGTGACAAAATTTTCACCAAAAAAACCCCAACAAACAACTCATTTCAGCAAATGTCATAGGACTCAATATGTGTCAATGTCAACAGAGTCTCTTTCCCATTTGCTCTTCAATTCACTTTCCACTTACATCTCATACTTATACAATAATAATAATCATGATAATAAGGACTGGGATGGAGATGATATTGACAATTTGCATTTACTGTGACAATCTAAGGTTGACAAAGCACTTTACATCTGTTATTTTATTTGTTCCTCAGAATAACACTGTGAGGTAGGTCCTACTACTTCTCATTTTACAAAAGAGAGAACTGGGAATAAAAAGCAGTGAATTGCCCAGAGTCACATAGCTAAATAAATACCTGAATCAGGAACTGAAACCAGGCTGGGACCAAGCACAGAATTAAACTACCTAATTTTATAGCAAATACACAATCACTTACTAAAAGTTCCCACTCTTCTCCTTGCCCCACCCCCAAGTCTTTTTTCAGCCTAACCTTACAAATAAATTATAGTTGAACACTTTTTTTCCATCTGCTTCTTTGACATAACCCAATCCTAGTGTGATTCATTATAAGCAGTTTTCCATAGGCACAAAGTCAATTCAGTCCAACTTTAATTTGTCCACAAACATTAGAAAATAGACCTGACTTCATCTTTCATGAATACAATTTACCAACAGAAATGAGAATTTGGAATAATATTGGTCTTTTGGTGGGCTAGGTCATGAGCTGATAATAACAATGCATGTGTTTACAAGGCACAAATTATTAAACAGCACCCAATCAGATTGACCTGTGCAATGTTAACAACTAATTATTTGGTTTGGGAAGATGGCAGAGTAAAGGCAAGACTCTCCTAATCTCTCTCCCAAACTATTCCAAATTCCTTTAAATAGTGATTCTAAACAAGTTGTAGAGCATCAGAATACTTTCAAAAGATTGAGCAGAACATTTTCTGGCTGAAGACAATTTAGACAGTCAACAGAAAAGATATGTGGACCCAGAGTGGGAACCCAGTGCACAATACCAAAGTAGGAAGCGCCAGGGCTGCCCTGCCCCTATACCAGTAAAGTAGTAATGAGTCTAGGGACTTCTGCCAGTACTGATTGTTTCTAGATCTCTCAGCCTAGAGACACTAAGGATGACTTGGAAGGTCAGCAGAAAAGATCGGTGGAATCAGATTGGGATCTTAGCATGCAATCACAGTACATGGCACCCCAGTGCAGCCCCAGCAACCAGCCAGGCTCCAGTGTCAGTTAAGCAGGACTCTGTTGCTTTAGCATACTATACAATGTATAGTATAGCACAGCTACAATGTGTCAGGAGTACTACTAACAATTCCAAGGCAGAAAAGAGGGCTTATGGTTAGGTCCCTAAAAGGATCTTTGAAAACAGGTTGGGACAATGTACCCTCCACTCTGAAAACAGAGCTCTACTTTATCAAAGAATTAAAAGCTGAGTAATACACTAGGAAAATGTGCAGACAACAAAAAAAATGTTTCTACTTTGGTAACAAGGAAGATTCTATATTTAGAAGATAATAAAGCCAAAACCCTAATATCCAAAGTCTCCAGGAAGAATAAGAATTGGTCTTAGACTATGGAAGAGCGCAAAAAGGATTTTGAAAAGTAAGTAAAAGAGACATAGGAATAATTAGAAAAAGAATTGAGAGTGGTACAAAAGGAAATACAAAAAGTCAATGAGGAGAAAAATGTCTCAAAAAGCAAAATTGGCCAAATGGGAAAGGAGGTACAAAAACTCAATGAGAAAAATAATTCCTTAAAAATTAGAACTGAGTGAATGGAAGTTAATGACTTTATGAGAAATCATGATGCAATAAAGCAAAACCAAATATATAATATATAAATTGAAAGAATCTACCAATTATCTTCTGAAAGATTTTCCAAAATGAAAAGTCCCAGGAATATTATACCCAAATTCTAGAATTCCCAGATCAAGGTAAAAATATTGCAAGCGTTCAGAAAGAAAGAAAAAAAATTCAAGGATAGTAGAGCAACAACACAAGATTTAGCAGCTTTTACATTAAAGGACTGGAGGGCTTGGATATGATATTCTGTACATTAATGAAGTTAGAATTACAATCAATAATCACTACCCAGCAAAACTGAGTATAATCCTTCAGAGGAAAAGGTGGTTATTCATTGAAATAGAGGATTTTCAAGCATTTCTAATGAAAAGACCAGAAGTAAATGGAAAATTTGATTTTCAAATACAAGACTCTGGAGAAGCATAAGGAGGTAATCAGGAAAGTGATATCATAAGAGACTTAATGTTTATCTGTTTGCATTGCTACATGGGCAGATAATACTTGTAACAATACATTGTAACTCAAAACTTTCTCATTGTTATGACAATTAGAAGGGGTATAAATAAACAGAAGGCACAAGTGTGAGCAGGATATAAAGAGGTAATATCTTTTAAAAAGGATGACATTAAAGGGTGAAAAATTTCTCTCTTTTGGGAGAAAGGAAAAGAGAAAAGTGGAATGATATCAATCATCTGCCATAAAATAGAGTCAAGAAAAAACTTTTACAGTGGAGGAGAGGAGGGAGAAAGAATAAATGGAGGGAAATACAGTTAGCAATAGTAATTGTAAAAAGGATTTTGAAGCAAGTTTCTCTGATAAGGCTTCATTCTCAAACATAGAGGGAAATCAGTCAAATATATAATAAATAAAAACCAAGCCTCAAGTGATAAAAATCAACAGGTATGACATATGCCCAAAGGGCTTTAAATTCATGCATAACCTTTGATCTGACAACACCACTACCAGGCATAAATACCAAAAAAAGATCTTAAAAATGGAAAATGATCTATTAATACAAAGAATATTTATAGAAGTTCTCTTTTCAGGGCAAAAAAATGGAAATTGGGGGGATGCTGATCAATTGGGGAATTGCTAAATAAATTGTGGTATATGACTATAATGGAATATTGTTGTTTTATGGGAAATGATGAGCAGGATGCTCTCAGAAAAAAAAAAAACTTGTAAGTTCTCCATGAACTCATGCAAAAGGAAATATACTGTATACAAAGTAATAGCTATGTTCTGGGATGAACAGTTGTAAATGACTTTGCTATTCTCAGCAGTACAATGATCCACTACTACTCTGAAAGAGTTATATTGAAAAATCCTATCCATACCCCAGAGCAGGAATTGATTGTATCTGAATACAGATTGAAGCATTCCCTCCTCTCAAACTTTATTTTTTTTTTGAGGGTTTTTTTTTCCTTAGGATGGAAAATTTGTTTTCTTTTACAACATGGCTTTTATGAAAATAGCTTGTATTTTGGATAACTTTACATATGGTTTCTTAATTGAAGTGTAAATAAGGGAGAGAACCTGGAACTCAAAAGTTTTAAAAACAAATATAAAAAATATAAAATTGTTTAAATGTAATTTGGAAAAAAATATCAAATAAATTTTAAAAAATAATTTGGCATGGCATAAAATTATTTTCTTCCATTTCTTTTTTTTTTAATTTTTTGTTTTTAAAGTTCTGTTCCCTGTCTCTATTCTCCTATTCCTCATATAATTTTATAGTCAAAACATAGGGTACCTGAGATAAGGGAATAGATAGTTGCCTCTTTATGATCCTGTGATGATGATAATCTCTGCCAGGGAAAAATGTTCCAGTCTTCCAACCTTTCTGTATCAGCATATCTTTCCAACCCTCCACCAAGCACCCTCTAGAGACAAAGCTAAAGCTTAATTCTTCCACAGGAAGCAGTATCCACAGGAGTTCCTTTGACAAAGGGTATACCATAACAGCCTGAGGGGACCATTAGCACAAAGCTGGCAGGCTGTGAGTCAATCAGAGACAAATAGGTTTTCTTCCATAGCTTTAGGAACAGTGCCTAAGGTATCTTTGAATCTAGTTCTTTCTTGCATACTAAATGGTATGTCATAGTGGCTACAAAAGCAGAAGATCTGGGTTTATATCTTGATACTGCAACTTCCTAGCAGCGGAATCAATCATTTAATCTGTTTGAGACTCAGTTTCCTCATGATTAAAAGGGAGAGTGAGGACAACAGTAACTGTATATCATGAATGAATGAAAAAGTATTTATTTAACACTTGCTATATCCCCAGTACTATGTTAAGTATGGGAGATAAAGAGAAAAGTAAGACAGACTCTTTCCTCTCATCTATGCCTTCTAAAAGAGAGATCTAGCAATTGATTCATTGACAGACTGATAGATATACATAAATGCATCAACAGCTATTGATAGATTGTAATTTATAGATTGATATTTATTGATTAGATAAAAGTAAATACACATATACATATGTATATATAATATAAAATTATAGCATATGTGTACACATACAAACACACACAGATACATGCACAGGTATAAAATCTGAAATCAGATGTTAATAAATGCATTAAAATCAGGGTGAGTATCTAATATTAATAAGGTGGTTCAGATTCTAATTAAGTGAATCATATTTCAATATATAATTGCATTACTTTATTTCATGACCTCCCCTACACACACACACACACACACACACACACACACACACACACCATAAATACATGCATTTTTATGAAATCTGAAGTCAGATGTTAATAAATGGTTCAAGTAACTAAATTTGTATTAAAGTCAGGGTGAGTATCTAATATCAGTAGGACGGTTCAAATTCTAATCAAGAGAATCATATTTCAATGCCTAATTGCATTACTCTTTTGTATGTCATAACTAGTCAAATCCTTTCAGGGACCATTAAGACATAATCATATTCAAGTAATGTCATTTCATTAATGATGGCCAGTCCACAATGAATCCTTGTCTAGGATACTTCCAGAAAGTCACACACACACACATATATACACACATCTTTTTGGAAAGCAAATGGTTTCTATTAGTTTTGATGAAAGCATAAAACTCATAAGAAGAGCATTAGTATATAACAGATAGCACCTTTGTTGTACATTCAACAACAACAACAAAATCATGATATATTTAAAATTATTTTCATGGCAATAGGTTAACTCTTTCTTCCCCCCATCCCCCAAAAAGAACATATGGTCCAATATTGCTATATTGACCCAAATATGTCATCAAATGATCCATCTAAGAATTATGTCAGCAAAATGGGCAGATACCCATTTGAAAATCATTTCTATGTCAATTTTAGAAATAAAATACCTCACAGGCTGAAAATTCATCTTTTGTCCCAAGAGATTAGGATACATAACTAAAATAAAAGAGTATCTATTTAGAGAAAGTAACAATTGTCAATTAACTTTTTGCTATCTTTATTTTAGCCTTCCCATTTTTTCCAAGATCATATCATATGGCAAAGGACAAAGAAGTAGGGCTATAATAAGTTGATTCAGGGTATAGTTAATAATTCAGGGAAAGTAGAGCATTACATTATGTCCTACCAAGATTGCTTATTGGGTTTTCCTATATATACCAATTGTTCATCCTTCATTTTATTTTTTTAATTAAAACTTTTTATTTTAAAAACATATGCATGGATAATTTTTCAACATTAACCCTTGCAAAACCTCATGTTCCAGTTTTCTCCCTCCTTCCCCCATTCCCTCCCCTAGGTGGCAAGTAATCCAATAAACAGGGGAGAAATATAGGTTAAATCCAATATATGCAAACATATTTATACAATTATCTTGTTGCACCAAAAAAAATCAAATAGGAAAAAATGAGAAAGAAAATAAAACACAGGCAAACAACAAAGTAAAAATGCTATGTTGTGAACCACACTCAGTTCCCATAGTCCTCTCTCAGCGTGTAAATGGCTCTTTTCATCACAAGATCATTGGAATTGGTCTGGATCATCTCATTATTGAAAAGAGCCATGTCCATCAGAATTGGTTATCATATAATCAATTGCCAATTACAATGATCTCCTGGTTCTGCTCATTTCACTTAGCATAAATTCATCTAAGTCTCTCCAGGCTTCTCTGAAATCATCCTGTTGGTCATTTCTTACAGAACAATAATATTCCATAACATTCATATACCATAATTTATTCAGCCATTCTCCAATTGATGGGCATACATTCATTTTCCAGTTTCTTGCCACTATAAAAGGGCTGCCACAAACATTTTTGCACATGTGGGCACCTTTCCTTCCTTTAAGATCTCTTTGGGATATAAGCCCAATAGAAACATTGCTGGGTCAAAGGGTATGCACAGTTTGATAACTCTTTGGACATAGTTCCAAATTGCTCTCCAGAATGGTTGGATCCATTCATAGTTCCACCAACAATGTATCAGTGTCCCAGTTTTCCCATATCTCCAACATTTGTCATTTTTTCCTGTCATTTTAGCCAATCTGAGAGGTGTATAGTGGTATCTCAGAGTTGTCTTAATTTGCATTTCTCTGATCAATAGTGATTCTTTTAATCTCTTTTTCTTCTCTTTTTGCCAAAGCTAACATATCTAATATAATATTGAATAGTAATGGTGACAGAGGACAACTTTGTTTCACCTCTGTTCTTATTAGGAAGGGTTCAAATTTGTCCCCATTACATATGAAGCTTCCTGTTAGTTTTAAATAGATCATTTTAAGGAAAACTCCACTTTTCATATGACTAGAAATGGCCTCAATTTCTTCATCTGAAATTTATTCAAATTTATCATTTGGATAATGACTTCAATTCTTATAAATCTGAGTCAAATTCTTTATATATTTTAGAAATGAGACCTTTATCAGAACCCTTGAATGTAAAAATGTTTTCCCAGTTTACTGCTTCTCTTCTGATCTTGTAAGCCTTCGTTGGTCACAAATTCCTTCCATCTCCACAGATCTGAGAGATAAATTATCCTTTGTTCTTCTAATTTGCTTATAATATCACTCTTTATGCCTAGATCATGAACCCATTTCAACCTTATCTTGTTATATGGTGTCAGATGTGGGTCAAAGCCTAGTTTCTATCATACTAGTTTCCAATTTTCCCAGCAGTTTTTGTCAAATAGTGAGTTCTTATCCCAAAAGCTGGGGTCTTTGGGTTTGTCAAACACTACATTACTATAGTCATTAGCTATTTTGTCCTGTGAACCTAACCTGTTCCACTGATCAACTACTCTGTTTCTTAGCCAGTACCAAATGGTTTTGATGATCAATACTTTATAAAATAGTTTTAGATCTGGCATAGCTAGGCCACCATCATTTGCATTTTTTTCATTAATTCTCTTGAAATTCTTGAACTCATTCTTCCAGATGAACTTCATTATTATTTTTTTCTATATCAGTAAAATAATTTCTTAGGTACTAAAAAAGTAGATTAATTTAGGTAATATTATTATTTTTATTATATTAGCTCAGTCTGTTCAAGAGTACTTGATGCTTTTACAATTATTTAGATCTGACTTTATTTGTGTGGAAAGTGTTATGTAGTTGTATTCATATAGTTCCTGACTTTGCCTTGGCAGGTTGATTCCCAAATATTTTATATTATTGACAGTTATTTTAAATAGAATTTTTCTTTGTACCTCTCTCTTGCTGCTGGACTTTGTTGGTAATATATAAAAATGCTGATTATTTATGTGTATTTATTTTGTCTCCTGCAACTTTGCTAAAGTTGTGAATTGTTTCTAATAATTTTTCTAGGGTTCTCTAAGTATATCATAATATCATCTCCAAAGAGTTATAGTTGGGTTTCCACATTACCTACTCTAATTCTTTTAATCTCTTTTTCTACTCTTATTGCCAAAGCTAACATATCTAATATAATATTGAATAGTAATGATGACCGTGGGCAACCTTGTTTCACCTCTGATCTCATTGGGAATGGTTCTAAGTTGTCCCCATTACATATGATGCTTTCTGATGGTTTTAAATAGATGCTACTGATCATTTTAAGAAAAACTCCATTTTTTCCTATATTCTCTGATGTTTTAATAGGAATAGGTGTTAGATTTTATCAAATGCTTTTTCTGCATCAATTGAGATAATCATATGGTTTTATTCATTTTGTTATTGATATAGTCAATTATGGTAATAGTTTTCCTAATATTGTACCAGTCCTACATTCTTTGTATAAATCCTACTTGGTCATGGTGTATTATCCTGAGGATGACTTTATGTAATCTATTTGCTAATATTTTATTTAAGATTTTTGCATCAGTATTCATTGGGGGAATTGGTCTATAATTTTTTTTTCTATTTTCATCCTGCCTGGTTTAGATATCAGTACCATGTCTGTGATATAAAAGGAAATTAGTAGGACTCTTTCTTTCCTTATCTTTTCAAATACTTTGCATAGTATTGGAGTTAATTGTTCTTTAAATGTTTGGTAGAATTCACATGGAAATCCATCTGGCCCTGGAGATTTTTCTTAGGGAGTTGATTAATAGCTTGTTCTATTTCTTTTTCTAAAATGGGACTGTTTATCCTTCATTTTCAATGAGGACTAATGATATCAAAGGGTAGTATCTTGACTTCAGCATGAATTGTATTTAAATGAAAGAGAATTTAACAATGTTGTCAACCCTCACTCTCTCTTTGAGTCATCAAAATCCAGAGACAAGACAAAAATCAAGAAAGTCGACAATGTCCCAGGTTGCAGTGAATGCCACTGGCATCTTCAATGTCTGAGCAATCTGTAATACTCTACAATACCTGCTTCATTTGCCTTCATAGCCATTGGAACAAACTGCAGTCATCTGCCCATTCTACCAGAGGAAGTGATCACATGGTTAGGGTAGACATCCCTCTAACTTGCTGATAGGTTTGAGACCTATCATTTGTCCACAAACTGAGGTAACCAGTCTGCCAAGACCAATTTTACCAGTGTGGCTGCTGCACACACTACAGCTTCTTGGAACCATAGGTGAAAGTTTGGTGACAGATGGACACCAAAGGTGGATGAGTAGCCTACTCACCAGAGGGGCAGATCTTCCCTGAATCCCTCATATTGAGTCCTTCATCTATTTTCATGATTTATGTATCACCACAGAAAGTGGTGTTCACCAAACAAACTCTTAATATATTATAATAAGCATTGCTACAGGCCAATTCAAAAGCAATTCATCTTTGCTACTTAGAAATGAAGAGGAAAATAAACATATTATTTTTATTCCAAATTATTTAAAAACCCTTACCACTTTATCTATTTCTATAGGAATGACAGAGGTCCACATGGCCAATAGAAAAACTTACTAAGGTGCTGTCTCTGAAGAGAAAAAGATTCAGAATTAAATCACACATCCTTCACATCTCTACCCCATTATATACACTATAGATAGATGATGAAAGATAGACAGACATAAAAATGATAAATTGATAATACTGAAATGAGCATTAAGAGCAGTTTTCAAGGGAGAAGTAAGGCACAATATACATCCTGGGGAAGGAAATCAAATGAAGGAGAGCTCCTTTTGAAGAACTTTACTTGTTGAATGCAGATTTGAAAGGTTGAATGCACATGCTTTCCATTCAACAAAAATTTTTAAAGTATCTATTTTATGCAAGTACTTTACTAGTCTCCAGTTATGTGAACACATACACACACATACATGCATACACACAACTATATATATATACATATATATATATATACACACACACACACACACACACCCATTTTAAAATACACGGTAGAAGTATCACTTTTTTTGTCCTAGTGGATGACTCTCTGAGTCAAAATCCAGCAACATCAGCCACATTCTACTCTTTCATCTCATACTAATCCTCTCCTTCAAAGCATAATCATCCAGATTCATCAGACCCTAGAGTTCTGGTTGGGAGATAAGCATTACTAGTTTTATTACAATATCCAGGGTTATATTCTTATTACAAAAATAATAGTCAACTAGGTGATGCAATAGAGTCCTAGATGCAGGAAGACTCAACTACCCAAATTAAAATCCAGCATCATACTCTTATTAGCTATGTGATCCTGGGAAACTGTATGTCTCAGTTGCTCATCTATAAAATGAGCTAAAGTAGGAAATGGCCAAGCATTCTAATGTCTTTGCCAAGAAAATTCCAAATGGGATCACAAAGAGTTGAAAATGGCTGAAATGACTCAACAATAATAATTTTCATAATCTCACTTTTAAAAAAATAATAATCGTTGAAGACAGTGGTTTCCAAACATTTTGCAAATATATGTTGCATCAATTAAAAAAAATGAGCACCTATACCTTAAAAAGATAGATAAAAATAGATATTTATGTATAAATTATATCTGTGCACTATGGGAATATTATGTACATTTCAAAAACATACACAAAATAGACATTTTGAAGCATCATATGTAATCCCAAACTAAAATGGTTTTTTTTATGAATGATGCAAAAATATTTTTGTTATTAAGTACACTGAAATTAAATATGCTTCATTATTTAGGAAAACTTCAAGTACATATCCTAGAGGGATAACTAATTTATTAGATACTAATTATTTAGTTAATTTGAGTGATAGCTAAATATTTTTAGATTTTTCATCTTAAAATATACAACAATAAAATAATAGGTCCTTACAGTTAAAAACAACTTTTCAATGGGAGTTATTCTGGGTATAAAAATTAATGGCATATAAAAAAAATAAAATTTACTGTCTCTGATTTCAACTCGATAAAAAGTTTTCAACATAAGTTCGTTCTTATTTCTTTACATTATTCTGCTTAATTGTTGATATCCTATCTTTCACTCCTTGTTCATGTTACAATGATTAATTGACTTTGTATGAGTAAGAGGAAAGTAAGCATTCCAATACTACTTGACTATAGACTATAGAGAGGAGTCATGAATACTTATTTTGGAAAGCTTAACTGGAGCCAAGTTTTAAAGGTCTCTAAATGCCGAAAATAAAATAAAATAAAATCCATTTGATCCATTAGAATCATTAGTAATTAGTGTCTGTGAATAACTGGGGATAAGAAAGAACATCATACCTCTACTTTAATAAAAATCAGTGGTACCTGTAGTGAAGAGAGAAGTGGGGACAGGTTTGAAGATGGGACAGATACCAATTAGGCAATTATCACAATAACCTAGAATAGAGGATAGAAAGATCTTCCTAAACAAGGATAGTAACTTTATAAGTATTAAAAAAAACCTCATATTATAAATGGGGAGATCGAATAAAAAAGATTTTGTTAACTGTTTATATATGTGGGGAGAGTGAAAGTAAAAATGGTAGGATGAGAAGAAGGGGGCTGAATATCTGAGCAAGTAAAAGGTTACCAAGTCCTCAGCAGAAATAAGGAAATTCAGAAGAGGTTTGGGTATGGAGGGAGGGAAATAGTATAATTATATTTGATATGTTAATTACAAATTATCCCTGTTCATACAACTCACTATTCTATCCCAAAATTAAAAAAAAAAAATTAGGAGATTCTAGCTCTTATTCACTGGATACCACCCCCAGAATGTGAAGTTTAACCTTTTAAAGGATGGCTTGCTTGACCAAACACAATATAGAAGATATGGTAGATCTGGGTATATATGTGTTAGGGGAAAGAATTTTCCTAGAGGCACCTATGAACCAAGATTGAAGTAGTTTCCTTATACGGATGTTAGATTAAAGCTGCCCTAGGGTCTCACAATCAGCTGAAAAGAATAGGAAACGAGTTTGCATAGGGAAAAGAGCAGTGGGCTAAATTGGGGAGCATTGGGTTATAAAGGGTAAAAGGTAGGTCACTCTATACTTTCAGGCCTAGGGCCCTCAAAGAGTGTCTGAATCACAAATAGAAATAAGGAAGTCAGAGGAAGGAGCTACTTTTAAAGAAAAATAATGAGTTTAGCTTAAAAAAAAGAAACAAAAAACTCATTAACTGCCATCCAACAAGTCAATCAATGCATTTTCTTCTATTAATAAATATATCCTAAAGCTCTTTTTATGATTTTAATAATAGATTTCTTGTATTTGTATATAATATGCTTAAAATCTATAAAGACATGTATGTTTAATATGAGTGCATGGTGCAACATAAAGCTTGTCAAAAAATTATGGACATTTTAGGCATGATGCAATGTTATACTATGGGAACATCTGAGAATAAATATTCTCTTTAGGAAAAAAAAACAAATAATTGCTTGTCTATTTTTTTCCTCAGTAAAAATCTAGTTATCTATTATTTTAAACTGCACTGTTCTTTGGGAAGGGGGGATTCCTTTCAAATATAACAAAATGGGTCATTAGAAATTGGGGGAAACAATTTTGTGTGTATTTATATGTATATATACAAATCTATTGGTATATTGTTTCATAATTCAAAATTTTTAAGTGATTAAGAAAAAATATATGAATAAACTGAAGGACTCAGTAAAGACTACCTAATTTTATGATCTCATTTTGGTTCTTAGAGGAAAAAAATACTGGGTTTTCTTTTGCATAGCTAAATAAAATGAAGGAAAAATATCCTGTATTTTTTTTCTTGTAGTAGTATACAAACTTTTAAAATATGTGAAACAAGATCAATACAACCATTTAGTTTTTGGTGTTATAATTTAAATGTAGAGAACTTATCAGTTTTAAACCATGAAAGAAAAAAAGTCTTCTAATATCCTTTTAGTTTTAGATGAATAAAGGCTTTTACTTGACAGTTCCTTACGTAAATTTGTATCAAAAAGAGAAGTTGGCAGAAGCTTCTAAATTCATAACAATTGTCTATTAGTCTTGTTTTTAATAATTTTTCTTTGGCATGTAATCCTCTTTAATTAGATTCCACTCTCTGTTGTTTCAAGACTCCATAAACTGGTGTCTTATATACCAGCTGGTAAAGCAGGAGTGACTGTCTAAATGATATTCACAATGAGTATTTGGAAGGTTTACAATTATACCCTTGCTAATAAATTGTGCTATTTTCCCCAACAATTTTAAGTGCTAATCTTCAGAAGGCATTTTAAAATTAGCTAAAATTCTGTCAAGAGATTTACAAAAATTGTTAGCATGAAGATAATTATGTCACAGTCCTTGGACTCCATCTCTGATTGTGTGCATAAATCAGGAAATGTCAGCTGTGTTTTCCCTTAATAATTATCCTTGCAGCAATATATTACAGTTTAAACTCCTATTATAATTTTGTTTCTGGTTTATAAAACACCAGACAGTTATTTCAAAAGTTTTCTCCTGATTAAATAATTCAGATTTCCCAGAATAATAAGTGATTATCAGTACTAAAATTTTAAATATCAGTAATAAGTAGATCAATATGGAAAGCATACACTCAGCATTCATTAGCACGCCATCCTTAGAAGCCAAACACTTGAGTGTGATAATGAGTTTTTTAAAAGAGGTTGATTATATGTCACTTTCTTAAGAGCTTAGATACTATACAACAGACATACAGAAGAGGGAGTTTTTGAGCATTAATCTGAGTGATTTAATTTTTTTTTAAGTCTGATATATTAATGGCATATAAAGTACAGGAAACTGCACAGGCAAGTAACTTTTTAGCTATGATTACACAATTTGTATAAAGGACTTTACATATAATCAGTGGAAAACCACTTTTTTGGCTTTCCCAAAGTTTTGAATCATGAAATTTGGCCTTCATTCAAGAAAACACAAAAGTAGAAAATGGATGTTTCTTTTTTCCTTCTTTCTTTCATTACCAAATCCTAAATTATCAGCCCACTCTGTCTCTCCATGGTTGGATATATTAGACCTCCTCACCATAAAAAGGTATTAAATTCTATCTTAGTTAACACTTTTTCTATGCTCCCCCCACAGCAATTAACAATTCTAATATTTATCCAGCTTTTTTTTTTGGATACATTTTTGGAGGAGTTGTCTGTTTCTCTTGCCATTATAAATATTACATAAGTGGGAAAGACTGAAACTCTAAGCTCAAAATGGGAATAAGAATATTTTATTAGTCTGGTTACTGGGCATTTTGAATAGCTTCATATGATTTAATCCAAACCATCAAACATTTATTGAGTGATTATTACATGCCAGGCACCACACTATGTACTAAGCATGACAAAATAAAAATAGTTCCTTCCCTCAAAGCTTTTACATTATGCACAAATGAAGAGAATATAAAACATGAAAAAGTGATGTTTCATAACTGTCGTTGGTGTTTAATATATGTTCAAGAAATAAAGGAGAAATTTCTAACATTTACTCCTTAGTAATTTCCATTTTTATATAGTCATTGTTTAACTATTATCATTAGTAGAATAGAATAACAGCCATAATTAAATTAAACTATGACACTATCAGTTAGAACATTACATAAAGTTTGTTCCATCAATTCCCCAGTCTAATTCTCCATTTGACCTTCTAAGGATAAACTATGCAGTAGCCATTATTATAGGTATTTTCCAATCCCTGTAGACAGCATTTCTAACAGATTTTTCTTTGGTTTTGTTAATAGATACTGATGTAGTAGATTTGTGGAATTTGAACAGTCTAATGCTTCCTATAATCAATACTTGAATATATGCTACACAAGGATTCCCTACTAAATGTCAATACTAATACTCCTTTCATTTACCTCCTGCTTTACTAAATTATAATTCCCTTAAGCTTACTGGGGAATTGTGTTTTGTCAGCAATGTACATTACATAGTTCATGGAATTATATCAAGTTCCCAAATAGAAGAACTGTCTGGAAATTATAATTCAAGATTAGGATTTTAAATCCACTATAAAAATCAAGTTCCCTCCTTTTGTCATGTTGCTAAAAATAGCAACATGACAAAGCAAAGTAAAACTACAGGATGAGATCATCTAGATTAAATGGTTTCAAAATGTAATTTTAAAGTAAATTTTACAGCCATATGTTTGATTTTTATGTTATGTTTTATGCTTATGTTATATATTACAAGAATATTTTAAAAGAAAAAACTAAAGAAAAATTACTATAAGCCTAACCATGTACCACATCAAGGTACTTCTATCATCTGCAAAGGGATAGGGTAGGTATTTCTTTTTATTTTCTATTCCTTGGAACCATACTTGTTATTTGTTATTTTGCAACATTTCCATTTTGATTGTTTTGTGGTTGTTCTTTCCATTTACTTGTAATAATCATGCATGCTGTTTTCATGGCTCTACTTTTTTCTTTATTAGATCATGAAAAATTTACATGCTTCTCTTTAATTACCTTATTATTTCTTACAGCATGGTCATATTCCATTAAAATTCATTCACCCGACCAGTGTATTCTATTTAGTTTCTAATTCTCTTCTACCATAAAAATGCTTATACTTTCATTTATAAACATTTTTACTTATACAGGGACTTTCTTCTTATCAATGACCTCCTTGGAGTATGAGCCTAATAGCAGAATCTCTGGATCAAAGGGTATGGGGATTACATGCATAATTCCAAATTACTTTTGAAAGTTGTACTGATTCATAGGTCCACCAAGAATGCAATAGTGGACTAATTTTCCCACACCATCCTAGCAACTGTTACCATATTTGTCATCTTTGTCAATTTACAGGGTAAGAGGTGAAAACTTGTTATTTTGACTTGTATTTCTCCTATCATTAGTGATTTGGAACACTTTCATATAGATATTTATGTTTGGAAATCTTTCCTTAAAAACTGTTTGTTCATATCCTTTCACCATATATACATTATATATGTCACATTTAAAGTTTAGAAAGCTTATACATATATAAGCTTATATATACATATAACAAATTAAGATATAACAGTCTAAAAAACAATCAACAAAATGCTACCACTAAAACTTTCCCATTGACATTTCCATTTTGCTAGTTGATTCAGTGGTAGTACTTCAGCTCCCTAAAACATGTAACTTCAAGAGAGAGTAAATAATTTATCTCCATTCAGTTCCCTACTTCATGGCTTCTTGCCTCACAATGGCCAAAATATATGCCCCTCTTTAGTACTGTTCCTATGCATCGAAATATGCATGCAGTATTTAAGGGTGAAATTGAACTGTGTTGTTCTTCATGAAGTTATGTGTTGTTCATGTCTAAGCTATATCAAATTGCCTTCCATCTCAGGGATAGGAAAGAAGAAGAGAAAAAAAGAGAATATCTATTCAGTGTCAATCAACAAACATTTCTTAAGTACTTACTATGTTCCAGAAACTTTTGAAGAGATATTGGGATGCAAAACATAAAGAGAATCTGAGCCCTCAAATAGCTTATACTATATATTGGAAAGTAACCTGCACAATATATATCGTGAAGCATATATATCTTATATACTTATCATGAGTACTTATAGATATATAAAACATGAGTTGCAATAAAAATATACTCTCTCTCTTAAAACTAATGTAAATTTGGAAAAAATATTAATGTTAATCAAAACAGGTAATTAAGAAAAATGGGCTTATAAGAAGTAAAGATAATATATTTGATGAATGGATAATATATGGAGATATATGGTAAAGAATTTTCAATCTAAAATATGAAGAGCTGGTTTGAATCCCTATTCTACTACTTACAACCAATATTTCTTCTCTTGGTTTCAGTCTCTTCATATTTAAAATATTTAAATATTTAAAATTTAGTAGGTAGCAGTAATGGTATTAGTAGTAGCAGTAGTAACAACAGCAACAGAATAATAATAGTAGTAGATTAATGGTGACAGTGGGAGGAGGAGGAGGAGGAAGAAGAGGTGTGGTAATGAAAGTGGCCTTAAGAGGAGGAGGAGAAGTAAGAGGAGGAAAAGGAGGGATAGAGATGGTGATGGTAGTAGTAATACTTGCAGTAATAATGGTAGTGTGATAGTAGGAGGAAGAGAAGTAATAGCAGTAGTAGTAGTAGTGGTGATAATAGTCAGTAGGAATGGAAATCTTGCTGGTGGTGGTGGTAGTACTAGGAGAAGGAAGATTGGTATGGTATTGGTGAGAGTAGCTGGAGTAATAGAAGTGGTGATAGTGATTACAGGAGGAAGAAGAGGAGGAGTAATAATAGTAATGATGGTGGTGGTGGTAGTAGGAATGTATAGTAGTAGAAAGTAGTAGAAGTGCTAGAAGGAGAAGGAAAAGCAGTAGTGGGGGTGGTAGTAGTGGGGGAAGGAGTGGTAGTCATGGTAATCTTGGTAATTAATAGTATACCAGCAGTTAGCATTTATATAGCTCAAATATCTACTGGTAGTTAAGTGGTACAATAGATAGAGGGTCAGGCTTGGAATCAAGAAGATTCATCTTCCCAAATTCAAATCCAGTCTTAAACTCTAATTAGATTTGTGATCCTGGGCAAGTCATTTAACCCAGTTTGTCTCAATTCCTCATCTGCAAAATAAGGTGAAAGAAATGACAAACCACTCCAATATCATCTTCAAGAAAAGTCCTGAAGGAAAACACAAGTGAATTGACAACTTTTTTTTTTTTTTTTTTTTTTTTTTTTTT
>JAJPUD010001509.1:6159-23241 GCA_023553655.1 Myrmecobius fasciatus | reverse complement strand
TTTTTTAAGTATTTGTGAATTTCTATATATTTACATTTTTTGACCATGACTTTTGATAGTCACAATAAGGTCCTGAGACAGATCAGCAAATAACAATCTCTGAGGCAGGATTTGGATTCAGGTCCTCCTGTCTACTACTTGTAAAACAAGTAAATTAGACCTAATTAACTCTACTATTCCTTTAAGCTCAAAATCAATGATCTTCTGGTCTTCTAGGAGAGAGTCAACATTGCATAGGGCTTTACTGGAAGACTAGGTTTGGCTTGGAGATACTGGATTGTAGTATAATTGAGCATTCAGAGTTCAAGAGGAAAAAAATAAGAATTGCTTTTCCTTATGACGAACAATTAAATAAAGGAAGGCATCTAGAAAACAAAATGATTGGTTTTTATTCTACTAGGGACAGGATGGGAGGAAAAGAACTGGAGTCTTCAAATATCATAGGACTAATGACTTTCAAAATTCTGTGTCCACTGAGAATTGAACAAAAATGCATAGCTTTAAATTGCAATAAGAAAAAAAGGAAGAACTCTAGAGTCAATTTATTTCTAAAATGGATCATAACAACTTTCTCTGAAGATAAGACAACAGGTGATAACTTATCAAATGCATTTAAGTTGTTCCTATGAAGTTAATCCAAACATTTTATTGCAGACAAAATATCACATGCAATCATTATCCACAGAATATAATCTTTCAGATTTCATGTCTTGAGCAGTGACTAAAACCAGTCAACTAGCAATAAAAAGACACATGATGGCCTATGACTGACTGGTCTTGAAATTCCCATGTGATAATCAATGAAAACAATAAACAGGTAAAGAGTAAATGTATTCATCAGTAGAAAGAAGTGACAAAACAATAAGAAATCAAAGTTTTTGTTTTCAAACTGCTGGAGGGGACTAAGGAAATTAATCTGACTCATACTGGATAGGGAGACATTTGTTTATTTTGAGGGTGAAAATATGGTAATACAATCAAGTGCAATAATGACTAGAATATATAAATAGCTTTAAGGTTTGTAAAAAATTATAAATAGATTATCTTAATTGATCCTCACAGTAAATATGCCTGGGATATCAGTATTGTTATTATGCCCATTTAAAAGATAGGGAAAGGGGCAGCTAGGTGGCGCAGTGGATAGAGCACCAGCCCTGAAGTCAGGAAGACCTGAGTTCAAATCTGGTCTCAGACACATATAACATTCCCTAGCTGTGTGACCCTGGGCAAGTCACTTAACCTCAATTGCCTCAGGGGAAAAAAGCAATCAATCAATCAATCAATCAATAAATAAATAAATAAAAGATAGGGAAAGAGGAGTTGGGAGGGTTTACTGACTTCCACAAAGTCAAAAAGCTAGTAAGTTTCTGATTCAAGATTCAAAGTCATTTCTTTCTATTGCCAAATCCAGCATCATTACCCACTATACCACTTTGAACCAAGGGCTTTTTATGGTTATAGTTAAAAAATCTCATTTAAAAAACAGCTATCTTTTACAAATGTTTAAATTTAGTATTTGGAGTCAAAAATACTTGAATCTCAATTATGCCTCAGACATTTATTAATTACTTGACCATAGATTCCTTAACTCCATTTTAGCTTCAGGAGCCTCACCTATAAAACAGGGATGCTGATAGCACCTAACAGGGTTGATATAAAGAATAAAATAACATCACATATGTAACATATTTCACGAAGAGGCAGAAATAAAACCTAAAATTTCAAACTAATTACTTCCAGGGATCTGTGTTATGTGTTATTTGTTCAATGATGCATATTATAACCTATCTGTCCCTACTCCTATTGTGCACATTTTTGCCCAAGTGCTTCCATAAATATTCCATCCTGTAATGGAGCAGGTAGTTATCAATGAGCTTGTACTCTTCATATTTACTCTTCACTTCCAGCTCAACTCCTCTTTTGGCTGTGTACTTCCTTGGAATAGTAGTTGAAAGAGAATTGACTATGGAAGTTCAAGAACCTACTACCTTTAAAAACTGTCACTTAAACTTCTTAGTCACTTAATTTGTACCCAGATGATCTCTGGGGATCCTCCCAGCCCTAGTTTAATTCTAGGATTATGATGTAAATTTTAGACCTATAGATGAGAAGAACTGAACACTATTTCTCCCCTGCAATGCTTCATTATTACTTTTTTATATCTGACACATAAAATCAAACATATGCCTCTTCACTGTCATTCAGATGAGCTATAATTAATTATCCTAAATTATTTTACTATATTTCATACTTTTTGAAAGTCTATTTTCATTAGAATTCTTTCTTTATATTGGGTGTCAATCATCAGATATTAATTCTAAATACAATCTACAATCTTCATTTTCCTGGACAAATAAATGGGAAAAAATTATAAAAAAAGACCATAATGAAACTAAACCCTCATAAAAGAGAAAAACACATGTAAGAATTATTTTTTAAAGAAATCTGTCAAAAGCTAAAGTCATCTATAGAGGTACTTTTGTTTTTAAGGCTGATTATGTAAATTGACTATAAAAATAATCAGAGGGATGTTATTTTTTATTTCATTGCTTATAACTATGCCTTCACCATCTGTTCTTCCTTATAAATGTTAAGGTTATTATCCATTAAATCAATATAAGAATTGATTTTATACACAAATGACATTTTGAAAAAATATAATATGCCCCATGATGATTTAGTAATTAAAAGGCAAAAATATATTTCTTCTTTTTATTAAACCGTCTTTGCCAAAAATAGACAATATTTATGTATAAAGAGAAGAGTAGGAGAGAATATCATATATCACTTTTATAAGTTAAGTATGCCAAAACTCCTTACCATTTTTTTTCCACTTTTTGCTGAGGCAATTGAGGTTAAGTGACTTGCCCAGGGCCACACAACTAGGGAATGTTAAGTATCTGAGATCAAATTTGAACTCAGGTCATCCTGACTTCAGGGCTGGTGCTCTATCCACTGTACCACCTAGCTGCCCCTATTATTCTTATTTTCAAGGACAATGAAAGAGGGGGAAAATATATTACTCTATCAATCAGAATTTGAAATTGATCATATGCAAAAGTCTGTAGTGTATTTTTAAAGTGAATATTTGTAAATTATCAGAAAATTTTTAACTGATCATTTTGACATAGCAAAATAAATAAGAAGAATCATGACAAATTCCTCTCACTTCCTTTTTGCCAGGAGGATTAGACAACGACTATCCCAGGGGAATGATAAGGACAGTAGATACTTTGAAGCTTCACACTGATTATATTAGGCAGTTTCTCATGATATGCCTTTAGAAAAGATAGACTGAATGATAATATAACCTGTTGCATCAAGAAGTGATTGTTTGATTTCACCTGAAAAATGATGATCAATGAATGAGAAAATACCAACACAGAGGATATGATTTCAGTCATAAAGTGCTATTACAGATAATCTATTTCAATATTCTCTCATTTTTAAAGATGAAGCAACTCAGGCAGAGTCTTAGTCTCTCTTTTGCCATTCTCTTATGCTTTACATATTTACTTTAAAAATAATGTTAGCTTCCCTTTCACTTTATTTCTGATCTTTATTTTATTTCTGCCTCTTCTGATTTCTGTGTGCATGCCTAACGATTACCCAAATGATTCCAAGCAGGACTCTCAAAACGAAAAATAAATAAATTAAAAGAAAAATACTAACTGTGGTAGTATATTGTTGCCTAGCAACACAATTCACCTCTCTAGTTGAGAGAAAGAGACAGAGAGACACAGAGAGAGAGACAGAGAGACAAAGTTCTTCTACTGTTTATTGATAAATACTAACAAAGATGAAGAAGGCTAAGGTATGTTCACTTTCTAATCCTGCAAAACAGTTACTTGTAGTATTAGTTATTCTACAGGGCAAAATTTAATCATTTTGCCATGTAATAGCTCTTTCAAAAATATTTATTATAATAGGCAAGATTAGATTTTCATTATTCAGGAAAATCCAGAGGAGCTACAGGTAGTTCAGAAGCGTTTTTAATTGGTCATATTTTTAAATGCTACTGATACTACTGGGAAAACAATTTTTAAAACAGTGAAGAAAATACTTTGAATCTAAAGTTTTAGAAAAATAGTATGACAACACATTTTTAATTTAACCAAAAAATGAATAACAAAGCTAATTTTTTAAAGATATAAAATGTTTGTAAATAAAATACCCATGTAAAGAAATTATTAGACATAAGTACTTTTAAATAAGCATAAGCATATATATATATGCCTAGAACTATATAGAAAATACTTTATTAGGTATTAGATAGATACAAAATTTAGATAAAGCAGTGTCCTTGAACTTCAGGATACTACAGTCTAAGAGAGGGATAAGTGCATGTGATACGTAATATTTCCTTAGATAAGTCTCTAAAATATAACCAAAGTACTACTTGAGAATTTAAGAGAAAAGTTATTACCCACCAAGAGGATGGAAGAGGCTTTGTGAACATACCTATACTTATTATGCTAATGAGTCTAGAAGTTCTCCTTTGGTAAATTAAGAAAAAAGTATCTGCTATGTTAACATTAAGTAGATAAATTTGTTCTAATGCACAAAATATTTTATTTTCCACAATAAGTAACTCAATGTTGATATTTTAGAAATCTCTTTTGGATAAATATGTGTATATATGTATGTGTGTATATATATATGTGTGTGTGTATATGCACACAAATACAAATATATTATCAATCATGTTTTGTGAATGTGTATAGGTATACACACACACATACACAGTCAAATATGCATGTGTGTATCTACAGCTTCATAAAGATTCCTATATGTAGCACAAGAAATCCAAAGGCCTATATATGCTTTGGGACTGAAAATATTCCCAAAGCATCTAAAGGACCAAACATACTAAGGGTGTATTTTTTTCATTTCACTAATTTTATATTCTATCAATCAATGAGAACTTATTAGGTCCCTATCTATTTGGGGGTAGGCAGGAGACGTTGAAGTTGTGATCATAATTTGATTTGCTTGGTACAATCTATTTCCTATCTCAGAATTTCTTGCTATTTTTACTTGACAAAATATAGATTGGCTAAACCGTTAGCCCGGTGTCTTGTACAAAATATACCTTATGTTGTTGCTGTTAAGTATTGTTGCTGAGGCAAGTAGTTAATATGGTGGATAGAAGACAGGATTTGGGATTAGGAAAACCTGAGATCAAATCCTGCCTTGGATGCTTACTAGTTGTGGAACCCTGGGCAACCTCTCTTAGTCTCCTCATCTGTAAATGGGAACAAATGTCATGAGCTAGATGATCTCCATAAGGTTGTTCACAAAATATCAGAAGAAGAAAGATATATTAAAGATTCTCACACAGAATTCTCATAATACTTTTGAAAATGACCAGTTATAAATGAATAATATCTCCAAGCAAACCAAAACTTATACTAAAAATCGTATCAGTGAAAATAAGATACAATTAAATATTGCTAAATGTGGAAAAGGGATCTTCTAAGTAAAATCACAGGAGCAAAAATATACAAAAAGTAGCACATTTATATCTTCTATAATAGAAAACTATCTAGGTCATTTTTAACAACTAAAATTTCCAAGAAGGCAAAAACAAAATATTCTGAGTTCATGTTCTTGTCCTCTGGAAAGATATAACAATTTCATCACATTTGCTTATTTTGTGAAAATATTTTGCAAAAGGAAAGTGTCTTATATTGAATTGCTTGCCATCTAGGGGAAGGGATGAGGGCAAGGGAGGAAGAAAAAAATTTGGCCACAAAATTTTGCAATGGTGAATGGTGAAAACTGTCTATGCTTATGTTTTGAAAATAAAAAGCTTTAAAAAAAAGTGCTTTCTAAAATACAAATTTCAAACCACTTACTCCTTGACAAGACTTTTATGAAGTTACATTCTATGTTACTAGTTTCAAGTAAAGGGATTGTTTATACTTTTGGGGGTAATTTTTATTACTATAACATTTAAATATAACAGTGAACAACTGAGAAAAGATTTTAAAATTTTCTATTTTAAAAGAGGGCAAAAATTAGAAACAAAAGAATAAAGTGTAAGCTAATTGGTAGCATGTTTCCTTTTTTTCCCCACACTTATTTTTGTGCAAGAAAAATCATATCTACAAGAAAGAAAAATCAGAGAAAGGAAACACAATAAAGCAAACATAAATAGAGAGCATGAAAATGTCATGTTGTGGTCCACATTTCACATCCCTCTCTCTGGGTGTATATGGCTTTCTTCACTGAACAATTGGAAGTGGTTTGAAACATTTCATTGTTAAAGAGAACCATGTCCATCAGAATTGATCATCATATAGTATTGTTGTTGCCGTGTATAATGATCTCCTGGTTATGCTTATTTCACTCAGCATCAGATCATGTAAGTCTCTCCAGGCCTCTCTGAAATCATCCTGCTGGTCATTTCTCACAGGACAATAATATTCCATAACATTCATATACCATAATTTATTCAGCCACTCTCCAACTGATGGGCATCCATTCAGTTTCCAGTTTCTAGGGTATCATGTTTCTTAAGAAACATCATATCCCTAGTAGTTGGTAGAGTTGATTTCACTTCATCAGTAAGGGCAAAAATGAAATGACTTTAAATGGACCATTTTGTGATTTTACCTAGATAGTCTTGTCATAAACATTTTTCAAAAGATCGCAATGAAAGCAACTGCAATCTGTGAGTCAACATCTGTTGCAGAGGATGAGAAAGTAAAAACATTTTAAGAAGAGCCTTGACAAACTCCTCCAAAGTAAGTTAAAATATACATTGACACTAATTTCAGTACAAGGGTTGGCATATGAGCAGATAATTAAAAATATGTTGGAAGATAAAATTTAGAATTAAGAATTAAAAGAGGCTAAAGGCACAAAGACAGTATGGAAGCCTTATGTTTATACCATTAGTTCTTTGAAAAATAGGGCAGTTAGTTTATGCAGTGGATAGCATGTTGGATCTATATTCAGAAAGATCAGCATTCAAATCCAGCTTTTATAAACTTAGAAACTATGTGACCCCAGACAAATTATTCAACCTTGTTTGCCTCAATCTCCTAACCTGGAAAATGAGAATATTGAGAGCACCTATTTCCCTAAGTAGCTATGAGGATAAAATGAGATGATATATGTAAAGTGCTTTGCAAACTTCAAGTACTACATAAATTCTGAGTTTTTACTTGTTTTTTTTCTTAAAAATAAGAAAAACCAAAGTGTCTAAGAATTATGAAATCTCTCCAAGAATTATGGTTTCTAAATACAGCTATTGCAAGGTTAGAAGAGGGAGTATGAGTGAGTAAAAATAGCTAGAGAAAGTTTTTTTTCCTGAGGCAACTGGGGTTAAGTGACTTGCCCAGGGTCGCATGGCTAGGAAGTATTAAGTATCTGAGGCCAAATTTGAACTCAGGTCCTTCTGACTTCAGATCTGATGCTCTATCTACTGTGCCACCTACCTGTCCCGAGAAAACCTATCTTAAAACCAGGAAGACCTAAGTTTATGTTCTCTCTCTGACACATCCTCAGTATTTTATTCTGGGCAAGGCAATTAACTCCTCAGTACCCTAGGGTACTTTTTAAAACTATACTTTTGACAAAAGATGCTAACCTAAATTAATAAAGGGGGATTCTTCCTATTGGACATGTTTAATCTGTATTGGATTAATTGCTGTCTAGGGGAGAGGATGGGAAAGAGAGGGAGAAAAATTTGGAACACAAGGTTTTGCAAGGGTGAATATTGAAAACTATCTTTGCCTATATTTGGAAAATAAAAAGCTAATATTTAAAAAGGGGGGGAGGTTCTTCCTATTCCAATTCCCTATAACAATAGAATCCCAGGTTCCATCCCTTTCATTATATAAATTAAAACAAAGCTAGAAGAACATGATTATATAAAAAACTGCATTTCCTACTCCAGCCCACCTCCCAAAAAGTGTTTTCTTCTTCCTTTAATTTTCCTGGAGTACACTGGATATCTCCTTTGTCCCTGTTATATTCTACTCTTTATTGCACTTATCTACAAACATGTCACATTGGATTGTAAACACCTTGAGGCAAAGAAACATGACATTTCTCATCATGGCATAACCACCACCTCCAATTCAGTGGGAGTCCCAACTGTGGCTCAATTTGGCCATGGTTCCAAAGATAATTGTTACATGATTCTCTGAACAGAAAATCAAAACAAAATATGGGGATTAATCAGGTTTTTATTTTAAATGTCATAAATAGCAATATGCCAGTTAGCAAATTAGAGGGAGCTTTGAAATCATTCATTCTTGTGAATCAGTATGTTTTATTTTTTTATTTTTTTTTATTTTTTTATTTTTTTGCTTTTTGCTGAGGCAATTGTGGTTAAGTGACTTGCCCAGGGTCACACAGCTAGGGAATGTTAAGTGTCTGAGACCAAATTTGAACTCAGGTCCTCCTGACTTCAGGGCTGGTGCTCTATCCACTGCGCCACCTAGCTGCCCCGAATCAGTATGTTTTAGAAAAATAACTCTACTTTTGACAAAATAAAGGTGCAATTTGTTCTTACTATACCTAGGACAGTGCTGTATACATAAAACATATTTAATAAGTATTCATTGAGGACAGCTGGATGGTTCAGTTGATAGAGCACCAGCCCTGAAGTCAGGAGGACCTGAGTTCAAACCTGGTCTCAGACTTACTAGCTATATGATCCTGGGCAATTCACCTAACCCCAATTGCCCAGACCCCTTCCCCAAAAAGTGTTCATTGATTTGAATTTTTGTTATTTGGATTGTAATTGTATTTTAGTCACACAAAGAAAACAATAAGGAAATAATGAATACCATTATCAAGTAGCTCATATATATATATATAAATATATATGTATAATCTAATTTAAAAATCATGTTTATGTCTTCCTATGTAAAAAGAAAATATTTTGCATATATATGCAACTAAAATCAGAGACTCCTCCATAAAACTTCACTAAAGCAATGTTTTTAATTTCTTGACTTTTTGCTAGAAAATTATCATCAGCCAAAAACAAAAAGGTCTCTTACCAGAAAATACTGAATTTCAAGAATTAGTGATTTCAAAATAGTTCCTCCCTTCCCATTTGGAATAATGATGTTTATTACATTTAATATTTTAAAGATCTCCCCCCCTTTTATCTTAAGAACTGTGAAACTGGTATCTTGGTGACTCTGGTCAACTCAAATTGTTGTCAGGACCACTAATGAGTTGGATGGTATCATGTAGGTAAATAACAATGGGAAGTAAAATGATCTGTAGGGATGGCAGGGGATGAACAGAGAAGAATAAGACAATTACTTAGAATAATTCTCAACTGTTATTCTATAATTCCATGAGTTCTTAAAGAGTTATATAAGAATCTATAGAAAACATTTGGATTTTATCTCTTTTAAAATGCAGAGAAAGTATATAGTACACTTGGCTGGCCTTGAAGCAAGGAAAACCTGAGTTCCACCCTATCTCTGATACAGACTGACTGCTTGTGGGACCCTAAAATGTCACTTAACTTCTCAATGCTCCTAATAACTCTATAATTTGCAAGGAAAGTTCCAGACTATGTTGGTAAAGATAGTTTCCTCATTTGAAAATACTCTATACCAATGAAATCACAAGGTCAGTCCTGATCCAGTTCTCATTCTTAAATATAGGAATCAAGTCTTCTGGACTCTATGCAATAAGAAAATCTTCAATGACATATATCCAACAGAAATATTTCCACAGAAACAACCAGAAATGAATCCTAACTCACCATACAATAATATCTATAGGTTAGAAAGCCCATGTGGTGGAAAAAAACAAAAAAACAAAACATTTCATGTGGCTTAGCAAGTAGGTTTACTCAATGTTTTCAATTCATTTGTATTATTACTCTCTATTTGAGTACACAAAAGAAGAAAAAATGCTCCCTTCCCAACAATGTCAATAAGTAATATTATGCATTATGATTCTCAAAGCTCATAATAACAATCTCCATAAATATATGGAGGATGTTTAGATTGTAAAGTAATCCATGTTCTGTTCCAACTGTTCTCTACCTCTTTTTTCCCTACAGAAATACATAGCATCGCCTCACTCCATACAAACCTTTCAAGTTTTTCATTTAAGAAAAATCAGGTATATTATACAAACACAGCAAGGCCAAGATTACTATACAATTAAAGAACTGATAATGTACCTCATGGGTGACATTTTTACTCATTTAATTTTTCATAATGTTTGAGAACATTAATTATATTGCACACAGATACCTATGTAGTTTCATTAGATTTCACATTCACCATTTGGTAATAATAGAGGAGACACTTAAAATGTGTTTTTTACTAGTCACAATGAAGGCTGATCAGAAGCTGCTGCATTAGGGAACATTAAATTTAAAAAAAATAATCTCTTACCCTTTTCATATTTACCCATTAAAAAGGAAGAATTTTATATTTTTAAGTTAATATTAAAAAGAACATTTTGGAGGTCACATATTGGCCCTATTTTAGTCTTACTGCATTTAATTTAGTCTCCTTGAGTTCTGAAATACAGTACTTAGGGATATTTAAAAAAAAATTATGGATAGCTCATCCAACTCTAAAAGATTGAGAATCCTCTCCGGCTCGAAGGAGGTATTAACATTTGGGGCAGCTAGGTGGCGCAGTGGATAGAGCACCAGCCCTGAAGTCAGGAGGACCTGAGTTCAAATCTGGTCTCAGACACGTAACAGCTGTGTGACCCTGGGCAAGTCACTTAACCCCAATTGCCTCAGCAAAAAAAAAAAAAAAGATTGAGAATCCTACAGGATATAATATATATATATAATATGGTTAGGACATATATTAGAAAATATTCTATTAAGTATCCATAATATTCCTTTGGTATTTAATAATAACAAGGCCTCAATCTAATTTATGTATTTACTCATTGCAGGAGTTCTTGACCTTGAATATACTTAATGAAGGTAGATTTCCATAGACAGATTCCAATATAAGTAGTTTTATAATTATATTTTATTTTGTGAATTTAGATAAATTATTCTGAAAAGGAATCCATTTGTTTTATCAAATTGTCAAAGGGTCCATGATATAAAAATCTTAAATATCAGGTACTTACACTTATAAATTGAATCTCCAGAGTCTTCTAACTGTTTACATGGGCAAATTTCAAAATTCAGTTTACAATCTTCTGTTATTCTTTCTTTTTTCACCATTAGTAGATATCTATTTCAATGAGTTCAACTCTTTCTTCTTTATAAATGACTCTAAAATTTGTATTTCTATTTCTATTTTTTCCTTAAGCTCAAGTCTCATGCTTATTCCTGCCCTCTAGACATTTCTGGTACTATCAGTTCAAATTCAAGTCTAAAGTGAAATTCATTATTTTCTCCCCCAACTTCATATATACTTTGAACCTATTTTTCATGTAAATATTATTAACATCGTTTAAGTTAACCAGGCTTGAAATCTCAGTATCATATGGTTATTTCTCTCTTTACTATATGCCCTTATTGTCAATTAAGCACTAAACTTTAACATAATTTCTTTAAAATATCTTTGGAATCCATTATTTCTTCTTGCCCTTTTTGTTCATATAACATTATGCCAATTCAGGATTTTATCCCCAGACTGCAATAAAAATCTCTCAATTGATATTCCTGCCTCCCAATGTAGTCTCCTCTGGCTTCCAGAGTATGTGCTGCCAGAGCCAAGTATTTAATTTTCATTGCGAATATTTACACAATGGACATCATCAAATGATTTACTCTTTGGTGATTTTCTAGACTTAAGAAAGTAATAGAGATCAATGTTAAAAATGCAGATCCAACTTAAAAGCATGTCCTATATACATCCCCCCCCCCATCCCTCAGATTGCTGCATACCCTGCTTCTAATTCATCTGGCACATCATTACTTAATTAATTTTCCTAAAGCAACATTTTTATGAAAGATCTTCATTATTAACATTGATCATCTATCGTTGTACTCTTGCCTTTTTTGCAGCATGAAAGTCTGGCAATATAACAAATAGCCAAGCAAAAGCATTATTCTCAAAATAATATTTTAAATGCATGAAATATATATAATTGCAAAGAAACCAATTATGTTGAAATACAATGATCAAAATATTTTAACATTAATGAAATAAATTCTTTAACCAGTTAAGAATCCCTAAAGGATAAATGGCAAATTCTTTGGCCTGTCATTCAAAGTAAGTACAACAAAAATACCCTCAAGCTGCCTTTAGAAAATTCACCTCACTATATTCTTTAAATAAAAAGATTTAAAAACTGGAATAACAATTACTTGTATTTATATAAATTTTCTGAAGAAGAATACACAAATATTATTGACCCATTTAACAGCAAAAGAAACCAAGGCTCAGAGAAGTGATTTGCTTGAGTATAGAGGTAGTCATTATCAGAACCAGAATACATAGTGTGGTCTTTGAGAAGTGATTTGCTTGAGTATAGAGGTAGTCATTATCAGAACCAGAATACATAGTATGGTCTTCTGAAGTCAAATCCTTCTGTTATACTATTGTATCTCTCTTATCTGCATGTTGGTCATCCTACTAACAACTTCCCCAAATAAGATTATGTATATAATATACTTCATATGTTTTTGATATTGTAATTATGTCACCTTTGCAACCTCATCCTGGAATATATTTTATTCTTTCTATCAAAGCCCTACTTTATTAATATTAAAAAAGGATCAGAGCTAAGTGTTAAAGAATAATTTCATTTCCTAACTCAACTAAAGATAAGTAATGCTGAAAATACTTTGGGTTGGGGTGGGGGGGAAGGAGGAAGCAGTAAACAAATTACACTTGGAATATGTTCATCTTGATTCCGCTATCTGAAAATCTAAATGTTTAAAAATTCATAGATGCATTTCAATATTGGAGGATCATGATAGCACATTTTCAAACTCTGTTCCTATTCCATTATTAGTATATCCTGACTATGGCAAAGTCTTTTTTTTTTATCTTATTTTCAACATTTACTGATATTCAAGGTAATCCATGCATTATTAATGTGCCCAGTTCTTTTAGAATACCACAGACACTGAATCCCTAGTCAGAGAGGGGGAAAAAAAACCAAATCCCTAATCATTTCAATAAATTCTAATGTAATATTTTCTACATTGGGAATCATGGCATTTTATTTAAGGAAATCAGTCTGGCCATGATGAGCACTATAGAGTGCAGTCTGAACAGACATCAGTTCAAAGAATCAGATGTCAAAGTGCTCTCTCTAATGTCCCTTAATCATCACACCGATTAGTGTGTGAATAGTGCTGTGATTAAAAAGACTGCTGCCATTGTATACCTATTCATACTACTAGCATTCTACGTATGTTCCATCCATTAGTGTCTGAATAGGGTAGCGATTAGAGAGACAGCTGCCATTGTATGCCTATTCTGAAAACAGCTAAACTCAGATATTTATTTGCAATGAACACCAAATAAATGTTTTGCGAAGGTAAAATATACTGTTAGATTGTGAAGACAATTTAGCTGATTTCTTTTGTCCAGAGCATCTTATTTTCTTAGATGTAATAATATTTCTTATTTGTAAATACAGTAATATGTTTTATTAATATATTTAAATATACATATTTTGTTTTATAGACATACTTTTTACACACATCTGTTTTATTATAGACTAGTTATTGACCTACAATAAGCCACAAAAATCCCATGCTATAGTTACACTGATAATCCCAGGATATGGCAGAAAATTTATGATTTTTGAATATTTGAACAGTCTATAAAATGAAAACTATTTCCATTTTAGCTCTGTTGATAGCATTAAAAATTCTTTGGATAGTTTGATAATTTTTTTTAAACAAGAGCATCTTCCTTCCAAAATCATTTTTTTCCCTAAAATGTTGTATGTTTGACATATTTACATGAGACAAGGGACATTTTTTATTCACCTTGTTGGTGTTGTGCTTCACAATGGGTGTTGTAACATAATGTATTATAACAAGAAAGTCTTAGATGTCTATTTATAGATTAATCCTGAGAACTAAATAAATATGATTATAAAATAGTGGTTAATACCAGAAACAGAGGTGTGAAGGGGGAAAAAGAAAGAGAGAGAGAGAGAGAGAGAGAGAGAGAGAGAGAGAGAGTGAGAGTCAGTCCATTATGTCATTATACAAATTAAACTATTAAAGAAAGTTGGCAGAAGTTTATACCCCCGAAAAATTGTCTAAATATTTATGGGTACCATAATGTTAACAAGTAATGTACCTAATTCAAACCAACAAATATTTATTTACCATCTGCTACATGCAAAATATTATGCTAAATGTTTAAGAAAACTTAAAGGTTATTGCCCTTGTGGTATTTAGATTTTAGTTAATGCTCCATCCCCTTTCTTAGTGTCCCAAACTCTAAACTTAGTCTTCTTTTCACTCTGTTACTACTTTTATACTAATTATAAATATATAGCAACAAAAGTAAACTGCCTTAGCAGTTACTCTTGCTCGTGTCTCTCTCAGAATATTTGTCTGATGTGAACAAAAAAATCAATTCCTGTTGATCTATTGCTATGCATTTAAATCCAAATTAAAAGAAATTGAAGTCACAGAGAACAGTTTGTGTATGACTTTAAAAATAGAAATAGAGGTATTTGGCAGTTGGAACGGATTTTAATCAAAAATGGAAAGTTGATTCATTTTTGCTGACAAAGCAGAAATGACTTTTTGAGAGAACAGAATTAAACTTCTAGAGGTCTAGATTCTCAGCAATGAAGCCAAATCACGAACCAAGTATCTATATAGTATTCTAACATTCTAATTAGCAAATAGGATCACTCAAATTTAGCATCACTGTTTAAGCATTATCCAACTGAAACACAAGAGAATGGCAACATACAAGTGATATGGTTGACAATTACAAATGAGTTTAATTTGTGTGTCACATGGACAGGGAGGGATTTGGGATCACACTGAAGTAAATAATTAAAGCTCTCTTGTAACCTTAGCCTCAGGAAATCAAGAGTTGGAGCTACTGTCCCTTGTTGGGCAATTATCATTTTGCAGCACATTTTCTACCTGTGAAAGAGAATCTGTCACTGTAGCATCCTATATTAGTATTCTATAGCATAGACTGTTCGAGAGAGATTCTAATGTATCAGGATACTTGAAGTTATAGATATAGATAGGAAAGCTAGAGATAGAGAGATAAGTTGAACTTTTCTTTATTCTAATCAGCTTCAAATGAACATTTGCTTTGGTTCAATATTTGACATCCTGTGGAATCTGTAAGATGTAGAGAATTTTTAAGATAAAAAATTCATATTTTTAGTAACTTGAATCACTTTCAATATTTTGAATAGTAGAGGAAGTTCCTTAGTTCTCTGCTAGTTGATTTAACAAATTTTAGCAACAATAATGAGATTTTTTTTCCTGATGAGATATTTATGAATATCTACAGATATAGAAAAAACACAATGAACTATAAATTCAAGCACTGTTTATTGGGCCATCCAAATACTTTGCGTTAATGAAAAAATAAATATTTGTAAATTTGCCAGTAGCCCTGAGAACTCACAAGTACAAGTAAAAATAAAGTTTTGATAATATATAATCATTATGTGATTGCTTGCTAAAAAGTATAAATGAAAGTATGAAACTTGCTATTGCACTAAATGAATCTTGTGTTGCTATAAGAATATTAGTTCTCAAACTTAAACATATATGGATACGTATGTGTCCATATCTATAAAAGAATGGAAAAAGCTACTCTAGTCTTATACTTTACGCTTCTTTCTCTATTTTATATTCCTTGATTAGTGACACAGGTCTCCTGACTGCTCCATCAACAAAACTCTTCATTTATTGGCTCTAGGCATTTTTATCTGCCTGTGTCCCTTTTCTAAAATACTCTTCCTCCTCATTTTTGACTTCTGGCTTCTTTGGCTTGTTTTAATACACACACTCAAAAAAGAAAAAATTTCCCACTTTTTACAAGAAGGTTTTGTCAATCCCTCTTAATTCTAATACCTTCCCTCTGGTAGTTATTTCTTATTTACCTGTATATAATTTGCACATTGTCTTCCCCATCAGTCTGTGAATACCTTAAGGGCTGGGACGACTATGCTTTTCTTCTCTTTCTATCTCTGGCACATAATAGACAATTAATAATGGCTACTGACCGATTGTCTAAATCTTCTACTGAAATAGTCTACATAAATTGAATACTATTTCTTTTTTTTTACTTTTTTATTAAAGTGTTTTATTTGCAAATATATGCATGGGTAATTTTTCAACACTGACCCTTGCAAAGACTTCTGTTCCAAATTTTTCCTTCTTTCCCCCCACCTCCTCCCTTAGATGGCACGTAGTCTAATACATGTTAACTATGTTAAAATGTGACAAATCCAATATATGTATACATATTTATACAGTTATCTTGCTGTAAAAGAAAAAATGGATGCACAAGTTAAATAAAACCTAAGAAGGAAAACAAAATGCAAGCAAACAACAACAGAAGGCATGAAAATGCTGTGTTGTGGTTCACACTTGGATCCCACAGGCCTCTCCCTGGGTGTACATGGCTTTCTTCATCCCTGATCAACTGGAAGTGGTTTGAAACATTTCATTGTTGCAGAGAGCCATGTCCATCAGAATTGATCGTCATATAGTATTGTTGTTGCCGTGTATAATGATCTCCTGGTTCTGCTCATTTCCCTCAACCTCAGCTCATGCAAGTCTCTCTCCAGGCCTCTCTGAAATCATCTTGCTGGCCGTTTCTTACAGAACAATAATATTCCATAGCATTCATATACCATAATTTGTTCAGCCATTCTCCAATTGATGGTATCCATTCAGTTTCCAGTTTCTAGCCACTACAAAAAGGGCTGCCACAAACATTTTTGCACATGTGGGTCCCTTTCCCTCCTCTAAGATCTCTTTGGGATATAGGCCCAGTAGAAACACTGCTGGGTCAAAGGGTACGCACAGTTTGACAACTTTTGAGCATAGCTCCAAATTGCTCTCCAGAATGGCTGGATCTGTTCACTACTTCCAATGCTAATAAGCTGCAGAACACACACACACACACACACACACACACACACACACACACACACACA
>JAJPUD010001508.1:361099-419779 GCA_023553655.1 Myrmecobius fasciatus | reverse complement strand
TTCTTGTTCTTGTTCTTGTTCTTGTTCTTGTTCTTGTTCTTGTTCTTCTCCTTCTCCTTCTCCTTCTCCTTCCCCTTCTCCTTCTCCTTCTCCTTCTCCTTCTTCTCCTTCTCCTTCTTCCTTTCTTTCTTTTTCTTCTCTTCTTTTTTCTTTTCTTCTTCTTTCTTCTTTTTCTTTCTTCTTCTCCTTCTCCTCCTCCTCCTTCTCCTTCTCCTCCTCTTTCTCCTCCTCTTTCTTCTTCTTTATCAAGGCATTTAAAAACAGCTCCCATTTGCAATGACCTCCATGTCTGTTCCATTCAATATAACTGACATCTTGCACCTTTCCTTTGCTATTCATACTGACAGGGATAGTAGGACCAGGGAGCAAGATAGGGAGACAGATTTGGAATATGTGTTGGGCAATGGCAGAGTGAGAATGATCTCAGTTTTCCCATGATAATATGACAATAGCTAGCATTTATATAACAGTTTAAAGTTTACAAATCACTTTACAAATATCTCATTCTATCCTTACACCAACTCTTAGAAGTATCATCCCCATCTTATAGGAGAAATCTCAGGCAGTAGCACAGCTTGTAAATGCTTTAGGCAGGACTGGAACTCAGCTCTTCCTAACCTTGGGTCCTCTAGCTGCTTGTCCCAATTAAGGTGAGAATTAAATCAAATTCAGCCTGCAGAATTCTCAGGCTGAGTCCCTTCTTTTCAGTCATAACTTGCTCTTAGAGTTTCTCTTCTCTCTGATCAGAGGTATCAATGACTGATGTTATTTAATTATTCAGTTATGTCTAACTCTTCATGACCCCATTTGGGGTTTTCTTGATAAAGACACTGAAGTGATTGATCATCTCCTTCTCCATTTAGCAGATGAGGAAACTGATGTAAACAGGGTAATATGAGTTGTCCAGCTAGGAGTATCGGAGGCCAGATTTGGTCACCCAGTTAAGGGTCCGAGGATCTTGACTTCAGGCCTAGAGCTCTATCCACTGTGACACATCACATATGATGTGGCAAATCAATGATTAAGAACAATCTAAAACATAACCCCTCCCAGGGGACGCTATAAAGTCCTAGAACATTGTAAAGAATGTAAGTACATTCAGGTGTTAGCCAGTGGGTAGGACAGGTATTTTGGGTTAGGGTGGAATATCTGGGTACTTTGGGAGTTAATCCCCATTCTACCTTTTGATAATTGCCTGTCAACAGTTTAGAATGCCCTCTTTGAGTTTGATGTCACCACCTTCACCCTGAAAATCAACATTGTCAGCCAATGGAGGTAGGATGGAGTGCGCTGGGGAGCTAGACTAATTCCTGCTTGGTATGACCCTTTCCAGAGATAACTGTTTCCCCATATCTTTGATTGCTTGCACTTGGTATTCCTACCCTCTTGTACCTATTACTTGATGGTAACCCTGCCCTTCACTTGGGGAAAATAAGGCTTTAGGCCAGTAAGTGATCTTGAACCTTATAAGGGACAATGTTAGGGCTGCACACATCACAGAATTTTGAATAGGCGGAAGCCTTCCCGAGGATTTAGCACACCTCCATATTTTTAACAGATAAGAAAAGCTGGAATTCATAAAAATTATTGCTCAGTCAAGTTAGTAGTAACTAACCGACCCAAAGCTTTAGCTCTAAGTTCTAAATAACATGCTACCTTCTTCTATTTATTATTAATAGTTAAAATTTATGTAGCACTTTAAAGTCTGCAAAAAACACTTGACAAATATTATGTCATCTGATCATCATAATAACTCTGTGAGGTAGATGCTATTATTATCATCTCCATTTTACAGATAAGAAAACCAAGGCAGGCAGAAGTGAAGTGACTAGCCCACCATCACATAGCTAGTGAGAAGATCTGAATGCAGGTCCTCTTGATTCTAGCTCACTTTAGCCTCTGCACCAACCACTGACTTATTGGGGTTAAACAGCTGGTTAGGGAAGATGTCAAGAATAGAAATCAAGTTCATCACTGTTTTCATTACAACACTTACTCTGGCACCTTCTGGAGGGAAGTGGAGAGGAATGATTTTAATGGGGGGTGGGGATGGTTATGAATTATTTGTGAGGCAGCAGAATAAAAATGAAAATTATTCTGCTTCAGAGGTTTTAATGTACACACAGACTGAACAGTTTGACTCTTTTGCCCTCCCATGCAGCTTCTAACTATCCCAGAATTCAGGAAAAGATGTTAGGCTCTGCCATTGAGGCCTATGTATAAGTCCTGTTCTCTTGCTATCCTGTCAGATGCTTTTCCTGCCTCCTGGACTTAGCATGATGGGGTTCAGCCCTGGGCTATTGTCAAGGGACTTTGGGACCCTGGACAAACAAAACTATTTTCCCACCTTAGAATTTAGATATGATTGAAATATGATTAACATAAAAGGCAAAGGCAGACTTGGAGGAGTAAATAAGTCACCAAAAGGCAAAGTCCTTCGAACACTGATGAGATGAGAAATCCTGTTTCTTTTGTTTTGTTGATGAATGTCTCTAACTGAATGTCTATGAGCCTCAAGTATTTCTCTGCAGCAGCTGGTAAAGATACCTCCTTTCTCCCTGGCCAGCTGCCTCTCAAACTTGGCTACCCACCTATCTGAAGCAGCATGAGGGGTTAATCTGACCTATATAATAGTCTTGGGATAGGCTTACTCTGAGTCAGAAAGAGGGAGAGCAAAAGGTCAAGGGGATAAGCTTAGGTGATATTTATAGCAAAGAAAGCCTCCCTTTTATGAGATATATTAATGGGGAAGTTTCAATTAAATTCAATTTATTTTAAAAAAATTAATGAGAGGAAGCCATGAAGTGGAAGAAAAAAGACTGAATTTGCTGATAGAAGCACTGGATTTGAATCTGTCCTTTGCTCCTTCCTCCTTCCTGTGTGACCCTGAATAAGATCTGAGCCTTAATTTCTTCATCTATAAAAAGAAGGGCTTTAGCTAGATCACTCTTAGGGTCTCTTACAACCAGGGGTGTTCTGGAGCCAGTTTTCAAGGCCCAAAATTATCTTTTAATTAATATATTTTATAATATAAACATAATCAAATTATTTTATATAATTTATGTAACATATATTATACATCATATATAATGTAAATCTTTAAATGTTTAGTATTCTATATTTTAATTTAATTTAAATTTTATGTTATATTATATAAGTATAATATAAATCTTTTAATTAATTACATTTTAAGAAGACAGTTGATTGTTAAATTCTTAGTGTGATCATTTATATCTTAGAAATTGGAAAATACTACAAACCAGGATTTGGTTTGTTATTGTGTTGACTGTCTAAACTTAAGAAAGCAATGGGCAAAATGTTAATAATGCAGATTAAACTTAAAAGTGGGTCCTGTGTACATCCTCCCACCAACCCCCTTACCCAGAGCCAGTTGTTAATTTTTTATCAGCATATCTTATTTACAATTCTAAATCTATGATCCTAACTTGTCTCTAGTGGGACACTCAAGCCAGAGAGATTGGGGTGGTGGCAGAAATAAAATGTATGGTGGAAATAAAATGTTTAGATAATATAGGATTCTTCTCCTTATGGAGCTTATAGAATAGTAGGGGGATGGCAAATTACTGCAGTCCAAAATGTTACTTGATAAAGTGTAATTTTTTTTGCAAGTTTAATAGTATTTTATTTTTTCCAATTACATGTAAAGATAAATTTTAACATAAATTAAAAAATTTAATCCGGAACTGGAAGGTAAGTGAAAAATCAAATTTTCAAACCTTTCTCATTGAAAAGGTAGAGAAAATTTCTCCCTTCCTGCCTACAATGTTAAGCAATTTGATGTGTTATATATGTGCAATACAAGATAAGTGCATCAGAGAGCTATAAAATAAAGGTACCATGTGAGGTTTGGAGGTGGGGGAAAGGTTCCTAACTTAGAAAAATCAAGAATGCTTTGTGGAGGAGGCAGTGTTTTAAGTGTCACAAGATCATGAATTTAGACTGGTCTAGCACAATCCTCACATTTTAAAAATGAGAAAGCTGAGACTAAGAGAGGTTAAATGCCCAAGCTCACACTATAGTAAAAAGAACCAAGATTTAAGCCCCAGTCCTCTGATTGCAAATCCACAAGGCAAATCCATGTAGCAAAGTGAGATCAAGGTTCTGAATAATAGCCCTTCACTAGAGCTAGCTCAATTATAATAGCAGGTTATGTACAACAAATACCTACTGATTAGAAAGAACCCCTGGTTGGATTTTAAAACCACACAAAGGCTGGCTAATGGAAGGGTGAATTCTAGGCCCTGTCTTGGGCATGCTGACACCTAAAAGACCTAAAAGGTCTCTATTCCTCAATGCCAGGAGTTCTTAACTTTTTTTGTGTCATGGATCCCTTTTGGCAGGCCGGTGAAGTCATTCAGAATGAGATATTTAAATAATTGAAAGAAATGCTAAATATCAGTCAGAGGTGAGGGAAAATAAATCCTTCCCACCCACCCCCCTAATCTAAGTTCAGGGATCCTACGGAATTGTTCATTTAGGGGTCTATGAATTAGTGGCCTGGGTATTCTGGACAACTGGGGTTGTGGCTCTGCCCTCCACTATCCGTGTGACCTTGTATAAATTCCATTCTTAGTTTCCTCAGAAATAAAATGAATAATTAGCACTAGGTGACCTCTAAGGTTTCCTATTCCCCCAACTCCATCCCCATGCTCATTCTGATGATTTCTCTGATAGAAAATAAATGTACCTGCAAGGTAACAGGTCTAGGGAGTAGAGATGCAATTTTCTTGCTTTTTGGCCTGAGGGAGAAATGAGGAGAAGAGGAAACCAGAACCATGTGTCACCGTTAACAATGTCAGAAAGAAGGAGACAGACCTTCACTGACTGAGGGTAATGAACTGGGAGAACAAGAGAAACTGTGGGAGGCAGGGGAAGAGTCATCAGCTATAAATAAGGCAGGGGACTCCTCTTGCAGAGTGGATTTTCTTGCATTCCTTGAGCAAGTTCAGCAAACATCTGAATACTTCCTCTGCCCCGAAAGGTCATCATTTCAGATAGCCATCACACTCTTTATATAAACAGGGTCTCTTTTCACTCAAAACTGCTTTCACAACCATTATTTCATTACATCTTTATGACACTACATGTTTCAGGATTTACAAAAGCAAAAGAGGCCAAAGGCTTGTAGATTTGCCATACACAAGATTCTCTCTGTGTAGGGATACAAGGGATGGTTCAGTAGTTGGAATACTGTGTCTGGAATCAGGAAGGCCTGAGTTCAAATCTGGCCTTATATATTTACTAATTGTGTGACCTTGGGCAAGTTTCTTAACTCTGTTTACCTCAATTTCCTCATTTGTAAAATGAGATGGAGAAGGAAGGCAAACCTTTCCAGTAGCTTTGCTAAGAAGACATCAAAAAGGCTCACAAAGAGCCAAATACTGAACAAAAATAACAAACTAGGTAATAAAGTGGATAGAATACTTCATCGGGAACCAGGAAGACCTGAATTCAAATCCAGCATTATACACTTGCTAACTATATGACCTAGGTCATATAGTCACTTTACCTCTGTTTGCCTCAATGTCTTCAATTGTAAAGTAGCAATAATAATAACATCTACTTTGCAGAGTTTTTGTGAGGATCAAATTAGGGAATATTTGTAAAACATATAATACAGCATTTGGCATATATAAAGCCTTCTCCCTTTATACAATGAATACAATCTTTAGGAGAGTCAGAAGGTACTAGATGTAATAAACAGCAAATGTCACAAAATATGAAACATTATATTTTAATGGAGAGGAAATGATATGTCACCAATGTAAAAGCCATTTCCCAATCAAATATCTGTATAATCAGAACACTGACTTCTTAGGAGTAAGAACAAAATTAAGCCATAATTAAGAAATAATAAAGTTGAGAAAATATGGTATGAAGTTACAGCAATTCCCACCAAACCTATTTAAACAAGATGTTGATGCTAAAAAATGGGAAATGGATAAAAGGATAGATGTCAACATAGAAAATTGTCAAATGGGTCTACAAAACACTTTAGAGAACAAGCATTTGAATTCCTTGAAAAAAAGAGAGATATGGCAGCCCTCAGACATACTTCTTAAGAATACAGGAACAAAGATTTGGAACTGGAAGGTATTTCAGAGACCATGAATTTCAATCCCTTATTATATAGAAGAGGGAACTGGGTACCAAGAAGGTCAAGTAATTTATACACAGATGACATGTGTTGCTGTTTTTGTTTTATTTTGTCTGTACAGTCTTGTTGATTCCATATAAATTGCTCTCAAGATTCTGTTTATATCACCTAACATCAGTTCATACAATTTTTCCTAGTTTTCCCTGAAACTATCCCTTTCATACTCTTACCAAAGATATTGGTTGAACCTTTAAGCCTTCCAAATTTTGTTACCACCAACAGGGACATTGTGACAGAAGCAGGATTTGAACCCAGTTTCTCTAAATTGGAATCCAACTGTTCATTCCACTATGTTACATTGTTTCTTATATGAAATTTTATATGTAAAATCTTTTAGAAGACAAAGGTAGAAGAACATGAGCAGTATTGCCTCAGTGGGAAAGGAGGACGGGAGATAGCAATCATTTATTAATCACCTACTGCATGCCAGGTACTGTGCTAAGGATTTTATAAATCTTATTTCATTTAACCTTGATAATAGCTCTTCAAAATAAACATGGGATTGTTATTATCCCTATTTTACTTTCAAGGAAACTGAGGGAAACAGAAATTAAGTAATTTCCTCAGGCTAGTAAACACCTAAGACTAAGTTTGAACTCAGATCTTCCTAACTTCAAGTCTAGTACACTATCCACTTCTCCATCTAGCTGCCCCCAAATGTTCTTCATGGGGAAAATGAATTCACCAAAGAAAACATAGATAGAAAAAGCACTGAACAAATACCTATGGAAAATGTTCCTGTTGGTGGCAACAAAATTTGGAAGGCTGTAAGGGTTCAACTGATTTCCTTAATAAGGGCATGAAAGGGATAGTTTCAGAGAAAACTAGAAAAAATTTTATGAGCTGATGTTAGATAATATAAACGGAATCTTGAGAGCAATTTATATGAAACCAACATCATAAAAACAAAACAAAACAACTATAACAACAAAAAAACCAAAGACCCAAAACTTGGAAAAACCTAAAAAAGTCTTATGGATGCAATGACCAACCATAAATCAAAGGATGTACTTCTTGAGAGAGAAGTAATGGACTCAAGGTAGAAAATAGAACATACATTTTTAATAACAACAAAGTGTGGGTTGATTTTTCTAGAATATGCTTTTACAAGAATTATGTTTTTCTTCTTATATTTGGGGAGGGAAGTTTGTAGCAGAAAGGAGATAAAGGTAGAATTACCAACAACAACAACAAAAAGAAAAGAAAAGAAAAGAAAGAAAATAATGGTAATTGAAGCATTAAGAAAAACACATAGGGCCAGAGCCAAGAGAAAAGGCAGGGAATCCCTGCAGCTGTCCCAAATTCTCCTTCAAACAACTTTAAAAAATGCCTTAAAAGGGATTCTGGAGTGGCAGAATCCATAAAGGACAGAGTGAAACAACTTTCCATTCCAGCCCAACATAGCTTAGAAGGTTGGCAGGAAAGGAATGTCTCACTGGGGTAAGAGTGTAGCACAGTCCAGAGTAGTCAGTGCCCTGGCAAGCTAACAGCAGGTCTTGGGGGCAACTGAATCAGCAACTGTGACTTCCAGAACTCTCAGCCTACAGACTGTAAGGATCAGACAACTGGTCAGAAGGAAATTACAGAGATTCTTTTGCTGGTACTGGGTGCAGGAATCTGTTGCATTGCTCATACACCAATTCCAGTCAAAATCCTTGGCTTCAGTCCCAGGGTGAGAAGGAACACTAGTATCTCAGAGCTTGGGACTGTAGGGGAGCAAAGACTCTGGTCACAGTTCCAGTGTGGAAAAGAGTGTGATTGTTCACAGAGTAGAGCATAGCTGAAGAGAATAGTAAACACACCTTTCCTTAGATCTTATTGCCTCTGAAGAACTAAAAACTTATAGAACCTCAGAATTAGCTCTGAAAACAGCTGCCAAAACAAAACAAAACAAAGCAAAACAAAAACCCTTCTGAAGCTTGGGACAATGTCCCCACACCTCAGGACTAGAGCCCAATTTTAACATAAAGTTAAAAATCAAAAAATAGGTTGGAAAAATGAATAAGCAACAAAAAAGGAACCTGACCACAGAAAGCTCGTATGGTGACAGGAAAAGTCAAAACAAAAACTTGGAAAGCAACAAAGTCAAAACTATTATGTCCAAAGCCTCAGAAAAAGGTAAATTGGTCTCAGACCCCAAAACAATTCATGGAAGAGCTTGAACAATAATGTCAAAAATCAAATTAGAGATAGAAGAAAATCTGGGAAAAGTATTAAGAATGATGCAAAAAAAAAATCACAAAAAAGAGACAACAGCTTGGTAAAGAATTATGAATCATGGAAAAAAATACTGAAGAAAATAATCCCTTCAAAAACAAAGAAGGCCAAATGGTAAAAGAGGCACAAAAATCCACTAAAGAGAACTCTTTAAAATTCAGAATTGACTACATGGAAAAAGATGTGCAAAAATTTAATGAAGAAAGGAACTCTTTAAAAAATAGAATTGTTGGAGCAGCTAGGTGGCACAGTGGATAGAGCACTAGCCCTGAAGTCAGGAGTAGCTGAGTTCAAATCTGGCCTCAGATATTTAACACTTCCTAGCTATGTGACTCTGGGCAAGTCACTTAACCCCAATTGCCTCAGTCAAAAAAAAATAGAGTCCAATGGGAAAAGGAGGTACAAAAACTCACTGAAGAAAATAATTCCTTAAAATTAGAATTGGGTAAATGGAAGCTAACAAAACAAAATTGAAAGAATGCAAAAAATGAAAGAATATGTGAAATATCTCATTGGAAAAAAAAACTGACTGAAAAATAGATTCTGGTGAGATAATTTAAGAATTATTGGACTACCTGAAAGCCATGAGCATTAAAAGAGCCTAGACATCATCTTTCAAGAAATCATCAAGGAAAACCATCTTGTTCTTCTAGAACCAGAGAATAAAATAAAAATTGAAAGAACCAATCACCTTCTGAAAAAGATCCCCAAATGAAAACTCTGAGGAATATTCCAGAGCTCCCAAGTCAAGGAGGAAATATTGCAAGCAGCTAGAAAAAAAAATTTAAGTATTGTGGAGCCACTGTCAAGATAATACAAGATTTGGTAGCTTCTATAATAAAGGCGCAGAGGGCTCAGAATATGGTATTTTAAAGAGCAAAGGAGCTAGGATTACAAACAAGAATCTCTTACCCAGTAAAACTGAGTCTAATTTTTTTAAGGGGGGAAATGGATATTTAATGAAATAGAATCTCAAGCATTCTGTTGAAAAGACCATAGCTGAACAGAAAATCTTACTTTCAAATACAAGATTCAAGAGAAGTGTGAAAAGGTAAACAGGATAGAGAAATCATAAAGGATTCAATAAAATTAAACTGTTTACATTTCTACATGAGAAGATGATACTTGTAACTCCTATCATTATTATCATTATTATAATAGAAAGAGTATACATAGTCAGAGGACATGATTGTTAAATATGATGAGATGATACCTAAAAAAATAAAATTAAGGGGTGATAAAAGGAATGCATTGGAAGGAGAAAGGGAAAAGCAGAATGGGGTAAATTATTTTACATAAAAGAGCTTTTACAGTGGAGGAGAGGATAGAGTGGGGGCAAGTGCTTTAATTTTGCTCTCATCAGAATGAGCTTAAAAGTAAATAACATACATATTCAATTGGATACAGAAATCTATCTTACTCTACAAAAAGGTAGGAGGGGAAGAAGACAAAACAAAGTGGTGGGGCATGTTGATAGAAGGGAAGATGGAGAGAAAGAGTAGGATAAAGGGGAGAACAGATTGGAAAAAAAATTACAGGACGTTTTTCTGATAAAGACTTCATTTTTCAAATATAAAGAGAACTGAGTGGAATTTTTAAAAATAACTGTATGTACCGCAACTGATAAATGGTCAAAGAATATGAACAGGCAATTTTCAGATGAAGTAATCAAAGCTATATATAGTCATATGAAAAAGTGCTGCAAATCACTACTGATTAGAAATATATAAATTAAAACAACTCTGAGGTACCACTTCATACTCATCAAATTGGCTAATATAATAGAAAATATTGGAGAGGGTGTGGGAAAATTGAGACCTTAATGCATTCTTGGTGAAGTTGTGAACTGATTCAGCTATTTTGGAGAGAAATTTGGAATTATACTCAAAGGGTATGAAACCATGTATACCCTTTGACTAAGCAATATTATTACTAGGTTTGTATTCAAAAAAAAAAGGAAAGGAAAAGGACCTATATGTACAAAAATATGTATAGAAGCTCTTTTAGTGGTAGCAAAAAACCAAGCCAAACCAAACCAAAACCCTGCAAATTGAGGAGATATCCACCAATTGGGTATATATTATAAATTGTGGTAGGTGATTGTCAATATTAAATCATATAAAATGATCTGCAGGATACTTTCAGAAAAACCTGGAAAGACTTACTTGAGCTAATGCAAAGTGAAATGAGCAGAACTATGAGAACACTGTATAGTAACAACAATATTATACAATGATCAACTGTGAATGACTGAGCTTTTCTCATTAATACAATGACCAAAATAGTTCTAAAGGACTTATGATGAAAAATGCTATCTATTTCCAGAGGAAGAACTGAAGCTGGAATACTAATCAACATTTACTTTTAAAAACTTAGTTTCTTTTTCTTTTATTTTCTGTTTTTTTGGCCTGTATTTTCTTTCACAACATGACTAGTATGGAAATATTTTGCATAATTACACATGTATAATCTATATCAAATTGTTTGCCTTTTCAATGTTGGGGAAGAGGAGGAAGAGAGAATTTGGAGCTCAAAATTTAAAAAAAAATGTTAAAAATTGTTTTTACATGTTTTTGGATAAAGTAAAATATTTTAAATAAAAAATGCAAAGAGTGGAACTGAAAGAAGTTCAGAAGGAAACACAGACAAGTGGGGTAGCTTTGAAAATAATATGTTTATCTTAATTTTTAAAACCAAAAGGCAAGTTGTATGTAAGCAAGACTCAAGTTTTCACACATAAGCTTCTTTTTCTGTTCTGTTCTATACAGAAAAATGTTCTTTTTTTCTTTCTTGGTCTTTGTTAAATTTGGAATTTTTTTTTGAAGAAGGAAACAGACAGGCTTTTACAAATGATATTCCACAGTATACCAGATTCTTATAGTTAACACAATAACTAAAAAGTGTAGGGAATATAAGATCCCTCTGTGCTTATTGTTTGTTAACTATAAAAAGCATTTAATGTAGCAGAACAAAACACCACCCAAAAGGCTCTTCTCCAACAAGATGTCTCTAGTCAAAATCATAGGATTCTTTGAAAGATGTAACAACAGAGATAACTTTGTTTCACAACCCTCTGATCATTTATATCAATCAAGGCATGAAAAAGAGCTATTTGCTTGCCAAACATGTTTTTCACTACTAGGAAGGATACCTATTACAGAGCCCAGAAAAAAGTGAGGTTCCCTATACATATGATGAGGTCTTCCAGGCGCTCCTCTGTGTGTGTGTGTGTGTTTTTTTAAATAATCTTGTGCTGATGGCATTAAGTAAATTACATAATACTGCAGAATCTCCTCAAAGAGATCAATACTTACTTTTAAAAAAGTTTGACTTAACTATCTGAGCAGGAAAAATCAAAGACTGAAGAAATCTATTTGTCTAGACTCTGATATTCACTTGGATGGGTTGTCCCTACAACTGGGGCACAGTGAGAGACAAAGAGACAGATACATAGAGACAGGTAGACACAGAAACAAAGAGAGAGACAGAGACAGAGACAGACAGACAGAGAGAAGGGAGGGAGGAAGAAAGGGAGAGAGGGAAGAAGGGAGGGAAAGAGGGAGAGAGGGAGGGAAGGAGGAAAAGGGATGAAGAGAGAGAGAGAGGAAGGGGAGGGAGACAAAGAAAGAGAGTGAGAGATACAGAGATGAAAGGAAAGATAACACACAGATGCAGAGAGAGACAGACCCACAAAAACTGGGAGACAGAGATAGAGAGGGAAAGACAGAGACAGAAAGAGCAAAAAATAAATAGTCCAAAAAAGATGAAGGATGGAGAATATTTTTTAAAAATAATTTTATTAATATTTTTTATTCTTATACTACTCATATTTCTCAATGTATTTCTTACCCTTTCTCCTCCCAGTCCTTATAACAAAAAATTTAAAAAGAAAACAAAAGCAGTTTGGCAACCATTTGCCAACATATCCAAAAAGTCTGATGTCATATATAATGTTTCATATGCATAATCTACCACTTCTGCAAAGAAGTAGTGTAAGATGCCTTCTCATGTCTTGGAGATCAAACTCAGTAATCATAATTTTTCAACATTCAGTTCATCAATATGGATGTTTATTGACCTCTGTTGTTTTTATATTGCCTAGATTTCCCCTGCATCTTCTCTCTTATTTTTTCAAGAGAGTTGTCCCATATAACAAAGAATTATTTTTAAAGAAAATTTAAAGAATTGAGTAAAATTAATATTCTTTTTAAAAAAATCCTGACATATTCAGTGTTTTGTATCCCTGTTCAACCTCCCTTCTACCATTCTGCAAAGGAATGAAGAGAGATGTTTTCTCATATCCCTTCAGTTTGGATTGTTTCATTATTATTCTTTCTATTTATATTGTTGTAGTCATTGCTCATGTTATTTTTCTGCTTGTCTTTATTTTATTTTACAGCTACATGGCATAGAGGATAGAGCACTAGCCTGGGAATCAGGAAGTGTCATCTTCTTGAGTTTAAATATGGCCCCAGACATTTACTAGCTGTGCGACTTTAGGCAAGCCACTTCATCCTGTTTGCCTCAGTTTCCTCATATGTAAAATGAGCTGTAGAAAGAGATGGCAAACCACCCCACTATCTGTGCCAAGAAAACCCCAAATAGAGTCACAAAGAGGTACACACTACTGAAGAACAACATGCCATTATATTTATGTCCCACAATTTCCTTAGCCATTCTCCAAATTATGGACATATATTTGGTTTCCAGTTCTTTGCTATCACAAAAATTGCAATTACAATTATTTTGTTGAACCTGTCATTTTTGGCCCCCTTGGACAATTATTAAGGGGATCTCTTGACCAAAAAGTATTTTAGTTCCTTTCTTTGTACAATTTCAGATTTCTGTCCAGAATAGTTTGATTCATAGCTCCAATAGTGCATCCTTATGTTTCTACAACTAGCACTTTTTTTTTTGCTAATCCTAAAAATGACTGTGATATAATGACAAAAAGGCATCAAAATAAAAGTATTTTTTAAATAGATTGATAAAAGGACCAAATTCCATCCTAGGCCTTCCCTGTCCTTGAGACTGATCTATCCATCCAACTTTCATAAGACAAGGGGGAAAAAGAAAAAGATTGCTTCTGTAGCTAAACTACTTTAAAATGGTTCTCCTGATCAAATAACTCCCCTAAAATACCACAAAGCATTAAAACCCCTACTTCAATATCCTTGATCCTTTAAGGTTCTTTCTAATTCAATAAACAGGATTTCAAATCCTGCCTCTCCCTTTCCTCCACCCCCAAACTAGAGAGGACTTCCTTTGCCTTCCCTTTTCAGGCCCCTCTTCCAGGCTCTTTATTGAGCTGTGCAGGCTTATGGCTCTTTAATCTTGCCGAACACATGTTGAGAAGAATAAAAGCAATTTTGTTTAGGAAACCGAAGGCTCAGCTCAGCTGGAAATGAGCTCTTTGGGTAATCTCACCTCTTTGCTCTGACCAAACAGGCCACATGGGTTTTGCCAAGTCACCCTTGAAAGAACAGAAAAGATTTATGTGGTCAACACAAGGGGAAGACCCTCCATTTTGGTTTTTCCACCCCAAATCCCTAGGATTCTTTCCCTATTTTTTCCCCTGGCCCCTAAAATCATCTCCTATACTAAGAGTTGCTGGGGGGATCAAAGCTAATCTGAATGTAATTCCTCTCCCAGTTTCCCGTGCCCTTAGCAATGCATAAATACAGATTAAAGGGTTATATAAATGTAATTTTCTAATTAATCAGCTCAAAACTGGCTACTGTCTGGACAGGGAGATACAAGGGGACAGGGCTGCCTTTATGTGTTTTCCCTCCCAAGTCAAGTCTTAAAAAGCAAGTCATAAGCTCACTGTTTCCTTACCCTGAACTCAGCCTAGTCAGGGAAAATGAGATGCTTTGAAACGTCCTTAAGTGCAGAAAATAACTGATCTTCCTTCTGGCCTCAACAATATTCTTTCTGATGTACCATTTGGGGATGGTTCAGGTAGTGCATCTTGTGGACAGTGACGGAGAATGAGGTAAGAAATCAGTCATTTTGGGGGCCTAGGAACACTCCTGTACTTTGGCCAATGCCATCATGATTAGGTGAGTTCCTATTGACTGTGCTCAGGGTCTTTGGTTTAACTAATGAAAGCAGATATTATAGGATCATAGATTTGAAATTGGAAGAGGCTTCAGAGGCTATTCATTCCAGTCTGTCCATTTTACAGATGGGAAGGTTAAAGGATTTTTCTAAGGTCGGTAAGAATCAGGTTCCTGATTCTCGAGCCAGGGTTTTTTCTACCATACCTCAACTCTCCTCCCTAATTTTCTCAACTCCTACCCAGTTAGCTTGAGCAGTTTAGGTCAAGTAGTAATAATACTGATAGCTGAGTACTTTAAAGTTTGCAGAAAATTTTAACATATCATATCCCAGTGGGACTTATCAAAAACAAAAAACAAAGTCTTGTGAGGTGTGAGATATTATTATCCCTGTTTTACAGATCATAAAGTCATAGACCTAGGTCTGGAAAATGGAAAGAATCTCAAAGACTATTTAATCCAAATCCCTCATTTTATAAACGAGGAAATGAAGGCTCTTGTTTATATAGACATCACAAATACTTACATACAGGCACACACACAAATATGGGTGGACAAGTATACCAATTAGATTAAATATGGTATTTATTGTTTTTATTTATTTAATATTTTATTTTTTATCAATTAATCTAAAAACAATTTTTTTTTTGAAATTTTGAGTTCCTGTGTAACCTTGGGCAAGTCACTTAACCCCAATTGCCTCAGCAAAAAAAAAAAAAAATTGAGTTTCAAATTTTCTCCCTCCTCCCCACTTATTCAGAAAGCAAGCAATTTGACATAGGTGATGCATGTCATACAAAACATATTTCCATTAAGTATAATATTTACAAAGGGCACATTATATGCCAGGCACTCTACTAAGTGTCGGGAATACAAATAAAAACAGAAAAAAAGATATTCCCTTCCTTCAAGGAGCTACTGAAGAAAGACACCAGATAAACAGAAGCTGCATAGATAGATAAAACGGCAAAGACAACAACTCAGAAAAGTAGATGACTTTGGAACAAAATATATATATATATAGCATGTTGTAACTCTAAAGTATCATACAATATTAACAATAATTATTAATAATAATAGCCACATCTACATATGGAAGGTCAGAACAAAACCAAAGTAAATACACGCCCATTAAAAAAGATCCGACTGAACGAGCAAAAAGTTTCAATTTGGTTTTGGCATTTATATGGCCAATTATTCTGATAGTTTTCCTACTATTGAACTAACCCTATATTCCTGATATAAATTCCACCTGGTCAGAATGTATGATCCTAGCAAAAAGTTTCAGTTGGACATACTTTCAAAGTCAATCAAATGAAATAATATTTGTAAAATTTTTAGCACAATGAGTGGCACATAGTAGGTAACTAATAAATGTTTGTTCCTTCAAACTAATAACATTTTTGTACTTAAGTATAGGCTAATATATGGCCAAGTAAAAGTTCCTAAGGGGGATGCTTTAATGAATAAATATCAACAATTTGTTTTGTATGTATGTAATTCAGATCTTTGGATATGAATTTAATTTTTTCCTCTTAAACATATCTTTAATCTAACTTACAAATTCCTAACAAGTAGGCAAATCACTTAGTACCTCTGGATGCCTTCTGGTTGGTCAGATGGAAAGACTTGCCCTACCTATCTCTGCAGACTTTATGAAGATCAGATAAATAAACTTGAAAGGACTTAGAAAAGTATAAAACATGATAATGGTTCAACAGCCATTTTTTTAAAAATAAAAAATATTTAAAACTAAATACAAGATAAGAAAAAACAAAATAGAAAAAGAAAGACAGAAAAGGAAAATTAATAAACCAATTCAAAACATTGTCATGTGCACAGTAGGATATCAGGGAGGATTCAGAATATGCAATAAAAAATTTCCATTTCAAGAAAGCATATATAATAATAGAGTATATTCATGACTGTCTTATCTTTTCTTTGCTTCCTTGTACGTTATTCTTTTGTTCAATGCTATGCACTCGTTACTTTATACTTTTCCCCCCCTTCATCTCCCCATCTCTTCCAAGCATGCTACAATTAAGCAGATGTGTATATGTATGTGTATGTGTACATGTACATACATATACATATATTTATCAATAGCTATTTTTTAAAGCATCCCGGTCTACACCATACTAAGGGAAAGGCAAAGATAATGCCCATATCTATAGTACATATAGTATATACAATTCTGTATTCTCCATAGGCACAATCTGTGAGGCTAGGCAAGCATTAGCACCCCTACTTTATACATGAAGAAATTACCCATGGTTATATAGATGGTAACTGTAGAATCAGAATTCAAATCTGTATCTTCAAATAGAATAGTTTCTATTTTTTAATTTAAATATAATCCTCCCCCAATTAGCAAGCATTTATTTTTTCTTCTTTGTTAAAAACACCACCTTGTAATAAATTTGCATAGTCAATCAAAACAAATGCATACATTGACCATATCCAAAAACATGTCTCATTTTACAACTTGTATCCATCACCTCTATCAGAAGATTGATAACACTCTTCATTGCCAGTTCTCTGTTAATGGTTTATTCCATTGATCAGAGTCTCATCTTTCAGAGTTGTTTGTCTTTTCAATGTCATTGTAGAAATTGTTCTCTTGATTCTGTTGATTTCATTCTGCATCAGTTCATACAAGTTTTCTCGGGTTTCTCTGAAACCATCCTTTCATCATTTCTTATAGTGCAATAGCATTCCATCACATTTGTATTCTATAGCTGGTCAGCCATTCACCAATTGATGAGTCTTCCCTCAGTCTCCCATTATTTGCTTCCTCAAAAAGAGCTGCTAGAAATTTTTTTTTGTTCATATGGATACTTTTCCTCATTTTGATCTTTTTGATAATACCAAGTTAAATCTCTTAATGAGGTCCTTGCTTTCATAGAGGCAATCTATGAACTAGCAGTCAGAGTCTGGAGGTGAAGGGGCTGCAGTGTTGGCAGATGAAGAATATAAAGACTCACAATAAAACATGACTCCAATGCAGGACAGAATGAGAGGGCAAGCGCAACACCAATCATTGCAAGAGGAGAGATCATTTCTGAGAAAGTGGTAGAGGGGGGGGAAATCAGAAGTTTTTTTTGGAGATTTATGTAACCTTGGTCAAGCCATGTGGCCTGTGGTCTCAGTTTCCTCATCTGTAAAAATGAAAAGAATCTCTTTTATTTTTAAAGACTAGGTGGAACTAGATGGTCCCTGAGGTCCCGTCCAACCCGAGAACTCTGATCATGAGCCATCAAAGGTGACTTTGTAAGGACAGTAGGCTTGATGAAGGGAAATTTGGATACACAGAAACCTCAGAAGTCACCTAATTTTGCCCCTTACTTTACAGATGAAAAAAATGAGAACTGGAAAGATTAAGTGATTTACCTAGGGTGACACAACTACGAGTAGCTGAGCCTGGAGTTGGATTTGTATCTTCTGACTCAAAATCTAAGCTCTTTCTGCTGTACCAGTCCAGCTTCTTGAAGTATTGACAAACTCTCCATAAAGACGACTTGAGGGTGAGGTGGGGGTGGGGGACATGTTCCAGGTGTAAGGAGGCAAAGATATAACTAGAGAGACAGTGGTGGAAGACTATTGGTCAGGTAGGAGGGATGGCAAACCTTTTGTTTTGGCAAATAATAGTATATCCCAAATGTAAGGCTTGTTATTCCTGAAGGCCTGGAGAGTTTTAGCCTAGAGCTTTGCAGAAGACCTTCATGGGGAAGGAGATTCTTAGCTGTCCGAAGCCAATGGGAAGGCCACATGATTTTGAGTGAGGTCTCTTGCTTAAGATGTCCCAGCATGTGATGAGGACTTTGGCCCAAATCTCCCTGGCGAGCTGAGGGGAAATCATGGCTGCTGTCACTTTAAAGATAAAATGAAGCGTTCATTAGCTGGCCTATTTTTTCAGGTGTGTTCTAATTGTACTAATTAACTCTAAGGTAGATTTTAGCACTTCAGCCTCCATTTCTGCCTTCAAATGCCAAAACAAATCTTGCCATAATTACCAGCAATCCTTTTCATTACCAGCTGCCTAATTATCCTATTAATAGCACATCCTAAGAGACTGTATTTGCTTGGCAGGCAAATATTTGTTTTCAAATGAGCAAACACAAAGACAAACTGCTCTGTTTGCAGAAGGATTCTGAAATGCAAAATGGTTTATATTCATGGAAAAAAAATAATCCAAGTCAAACCAAATGCTTAATCCATCTGAAGCATTTGAATCTCACTCCCTCTCCAGTCCCTCCCCAGGGGAGGAGGAAGAAGAACTAGAAGGGTTCTTTAATACACTTCTGTGTATTGAGCCTGGACTGGATCAGCACATGGTCCAAGGGCAAAGGGCAAACTGTATACCCAGGCAAAATGCCAGAGATGGAAGAGAGCTTGAAGATGAGCCCAACTGCCTCATTTGACAAAAGAGGGAAACTGAGGCCCATAAAGGTGAAGCAACTTAACTTCTATGGGCCTCGTTTCCCCTTCTATCATTGAATGATGATCTCAAAGATCTTTTCCAGATCTAAACAGATCCTAAGACTTGTCCAATGTGACAAACTCTTTAGTGGCCATGCCGGGTTTGGAATCCAGGGCTCCTGCCTCTCAATGTAATGCTCTTTCCACCATACCAAAAAAAGTCTTGCAGCATCTTGTAAGACTGGCCAGCCCCATTAGGCACAGAGAAAAAAGGGCAGATTATTTTCCTTTTCTGACCTTTGGTTTCCTCATCTGTAAAAAACAAACAAACAAAAAATGAGGGGACTAGACTAGATGAATTCTGAGTTTCCTTCTGTGAGATTCAGATAAATGGGTTTGGGGTGAGGGTGGGAGGGGGATGAGGGAAGGGCTTGACCTATGATTTCACTGGTATAGGAAACTCCCAATGAAGAAATTCCTAGTGTCAAACCAGACTCTGACTTATGGTTATTGAGAGTTTCCTGGGACAGGAAGAGATTAAGTGCCTTGCCTGGGGTCCTTTATCTAGTATATATCTGAAACAGGACATGAACCAGTTCTTTCTGATCCTAAGGCCAGCCCTCTATCTTATAAAAACAAAGCCGTCCATTTGCATAAAACCTTATAACTCACAAGGAAAGTACTTCCACAGGCATTAAAACAACACTATAAACTGAACTAGGCAGATCCTATCAGCTGCATTTAACAGATAAGGAAACTGAGGGTCAGAGAGCAGTTTGCCCAGGGTACCCCGTGGCAGCACTAGGGCCTGAGTCTGGGCATCTTGTTTCAGGGCCTTTTTTCACTAACCTAGGCTAGGACTTCACATACCATCCCTTCCAAGGTGAGGATGAGGGTGGAATAGGCAGTGGATGTAAAAGCTAATGGCAGAATATCAGGTACTTGGTGGGATGGTGTTGGGTTCAAAGGGACCCCTCCTTCAGTCTCTAAATTCAGACCAAGTAATCCGGTTCCACATCTTGTAAGCTTAAGCCCCACTGGGTTCTCTCTGCTCATGCTTCCCATCTCGTTGATAAGAGACCTCCTGCTTTCAAAGATGTCACTAGGAGCTAGAAACAAAATCAAAATCCTGCCACAAGTACATCACCAGGAGAGGGGTCAATGGCTCAGAGAAGGAGTGGCTCTTGGCTTCCTTTGCTTTCATCTCCTTCAATGCTAAATTCCTTTGTGTACTTTTTGTTCCCCAGTCTTCCATCTGGCCTATGGATAATACAGCTAAGTCCTGCCTCTGGCCAACCTAGAGGTATAGATGCTGACTTGGTATGATTCCTGCCTGTACAATTACTGGACTTGAGTTCTTCCTTTTTTTTTTCCTCAGCAGCCATTCTTTTTTATTTATTTTTATTTTTTATTAAAGCTTTTTATTTTCAAAACATATGCATGGATAATTTTCCAACACTGACCCTTACAAAACCTTGTGTTCTAAACTTTCCTGTCCTTCCCCCCATCCTCTCGCCTAGATGGCAAATAATGTTAAACATTTTAAAATATATGTTAAATCCAATATATGCAGACATACTTATACAATTATCTTGCTGCCCAAGAAAAATCAAATCAAAAAGGCAAAAATGAGAAAGAAAACAAAATGTAAGCAAACAACAACAAAGAGTAAGAATGTCATGTTGTCATCCACACTCAGCTCCCACAGTCCTCTTTCTGGGTGTAGAAGGCTCTCTTTATCACAAGATCATTGGAACTGGTCTCAATCATCTCGTTGTTGGAAAGATTGATTGATTTCTTAGAGGGCTTCTTAGAAGGAGTTGGAGACTTTGGTCTCTGGACCAGAATCATTTGACAATTCCTGCCCAATTCAATGCTAATCTCAGGAAGCCTTTCCTGAGCTCCTGTTGGTAATAAATTTCTCTCATTCCTCACACATCAGTCTGTAGATCTTAATTACCCCCAACTACCAGGATCACAGATCTGGATCTCCAAAGGGCATCAGAGCTCATTGAAACCATTTCCTCTCATTTTATAAATGAAAAAAATTGAGACCCTTCAGAGATGAAGTCACTTGCTCTAAGACATATAGAGAGAGACTAAGCATTAGGAACAGCATTTGAATCCAGGTTCTCTGACTCCAGTTTGATTGCTCTAGTTGGTCTTCCACTTGGATAAGCATCTGATGCTTCATGACTCCATTTGGCCTTTCTTGGCAAAAATATTGGAGTAGTTTGTGTTTTCTATTTCCATCTCCAGCTCATTTTACAGATGAGGAAACTGAGGCAAATAAAGGCTAAATAACTTGCCCAGAGCCACACAGCTAGTAAATATCTGAGGCTGGATTTGAATTCAGATCATCCTAACTCCAGGCCTGGCACTCTATCTACTAAGCCACCTAGCTGGACTCTGATTTCTAAACCAGAGCTAATTTCACCAGACTATTTTGTTTTCTCTTTGTTTTGTCCACAATTAAGATTTACTAATCTGAAACATTTTGCTCTCCATTCTAGCAGAATGTAAGCTCCTTAAGAACAGCACACTTTCTTGGTTAAATTTCTTGGTCATTATATTCCCAGGGTCCAGCAAGTCATAAGTGCTTAATAAATGCTTATTGAATTAAATGATCCTATTATGAGATTTTTGCAGTACAAGTGGGAGATGGTATGACCAGGAAGTCAGTCCCTTAGGGAAGGACTGAGGTTGAAGAGTTGTGATAAAGCATCAATTTAACAGGGTTTGAAGAAAATTATGTGCCTGGGGAAAGAAGGGAAGGTCTAAATCTGTATGGATGGATACTACTATCCTAACAGGATTGCCTCAATGACCAAATTAAAGGCCTAGGTAGGTCAGAAGTAGAAAAAGAAGTTGATAGCATTAGGCATTGCTGGGGAAAGTCAAACTGTGGCAGAGAACACAGGGAGGGGCACTTGCCAGGTGAATTAGCCTTGTTCCTATGTTCTAGCCATAACCCTCTCTCCAAGTTCAGCAACAAACCAATCTCCTGTCCTCATTATTTGGACCAAAAGGTCTTATTTCTTAATTTAATTTCTATTCTCTAGCTTGAATTTATATAGGCTATTACCTATACTTGGAACCCTCTCCCACCTTTTTCTGCTCCTTGAAACCCCTATTTCTTTTTGATGCTCAGTTTAATTGCCAGCTCTATAGGAGGCTTTTCCCAATCTGCTTTCCCCTTCCACCAGCTGATAGCATTCTCCCCTTTTATATTTCTCCAATTTTCTCATCCCCACTGAAAACGTTTACTATATATTTTAAATTTATTTATCTTTCCCCTCCATACTTGCACATTGTTGCTGTTGAATCATTCCATCCTGTCCAAGTCTTCATGACCTTGTGAGCTATGGGGTTTTCTTGGCAAAGAAATTGGAATGGCTTCCTATTTCCTTCTTCAAGGCATTAACGCACAGAGCTAGTAAGAATCTGAGGCTAGATCTGAACTCAGGTTTATCCTAACTCTAGGCCCAGTATTCTATCCACTGAGCCATCAAGTTGCCTCTCTTGTACACCAAATAAATGCTTGTTTAATTTAATTAAATATTTTTTTCTGCATCCTACCATATAAAATTGTTGAGAATATCAAATGAGAAAATATACGTAAATCACATTATGAACTCGAGAGCTATGTCACTGTTAATTGTTATCATTATTGATGATGGTACTGATATTTGTGTTATTAATATAGAACTTGCCTTAGTAAGTAGTTAGTGAATTTTTATTGAATAATCATTTACTCCCCAATAAGGCATATATGGCTAACAATAAATTAATATATTACCTCTCTGAGATAACACACTTAAATTCTAATCCTGGTGGGACCAATCATTATAATAATTCTGAGAGTCTCAGCAACCCCAGCAGACTGGGGGCAAAGATATGTTTGGAGTGAGCCTTTCGGCACTTTTTATGTTACACTGTGTTGGGGCCATTAATTACTCATTAATAGTGACAATTCCAGATCAGGTCATACCTCTCAGTCTGGTATGAGTTACCCAACCGGTTACCTGTGCCCCAGAGAAGGCCAAACCACATGCATTCTGAATCATCCCGTCATCATCCTTTCACACAAGCTCCGCCCTGCTCAGCCCGGCTTAGAAATGATCTCATTGAGTGATTTGGCCATAGCACAATTCCAAAAGTCATTTTGGGAGCCTCCTTCTAATTTACCCTCAAGTTCTGACTGTCTGTGAACACAACCTCCTTCCTGAGAACATTCTCTTCCTTGGCACATTGGTGTTTACCTGACTGGCAGTGCCGGCCTGAACCCGACCAGGCTGCCCTCCAGCTGAGACACAGCTTGAGCCAAAGGAAGTACCTTGTGATCCTGGAAAGCTTGACACTAATTCTTCATCCCTTTCTCTATTTCATGGGCAACTGGCCCACAGTGTTCTGTTCTGAGTCACCGAGAAACCCTGAGCTGGTCTTGAAAACAATTCATGGATTTACCTCCCATACCCCTCTTTTCCTATTGGGGCCCAGTTCTTTAGTGTCCCATAATCCCTCCCCTTGGGTGACAGGACAGAGGGTAGATATAGGATATATTCAAATTATTCTTAAATGAAGGGATAAATGACTACTTCACTATAAGACAGGTTTAACTAACAATATCTTAGTTTAATATTTTAATGCTCAGAAGTAATATATTTTATTTTAACCAGAGTCTATTGGGGATACAATGATAACTTTAAAAAAAATTCAGTAATAGTGTAAACTTTTGGCGCCCTAGCTGGTTGTGTGGAATTGCTGTCTACCTATATTAGACATATAGGCCTATATGTCTAATATAGACATATAATATATATTACACATGTACCTGCCACACTCACAAGAATGTCCTGAATCAGATAAAATTTAATTGGAAAATATGTAACAATATAAATAAAAATACATAAAATTTCATTTTAAACTAAGTCAATACATAGCCTACAGGGATTCTTACTGTGGATTAGTGACATCTCTCTTCTTTTTCTAATAGAATTTGATATCATTGGCTCACAAATTGGGATATTAGGTAAGGCCCCTTTCCTCTAAACAATTTCACACTCTTTGTCCCTGAAATTTCACCTTTAGAGCTTTATTCCTTGAGCTTAGAGCTTTAAGAATCCCTTATTAAAATGCAGATATTCCTAAAACGAGGACCACATTCAACTCTTATTGACCATTAATATTGAGCCAAAAATTAACTTCTCACTAAGCATCTGAATGGGGCAGTTAGGTGGCTGAATAGATAGAACACAGGGCTTAGAATGAGGAAGATCTGAATTCAAATCTAACCTCAGACACTTACTAGTTACGTGACCCTGGGTAAGTCCCCTAACCTCTATTTCCTTTAGCTGCTCATCTATAAAATGGGGACACACTTTAGAAGAAAATGGCAAACCATATCAGTATTTTTGCCAAGAAAATTCCATGGACAAGTTCATGGGATCACAAAGAGTCAGATATGACTGAACACAATATTGTTCTATTCATTTTAGAATAGGACCCAAGGTAATAATAATGACTTTGAGGTTTATAAAATAGTTTCTTCACAAAAATTCTGAGACTTAGGTAGCAAAGTTATTACTATTCCTTTTTTAAGTAATATTTTGTTTTTTCCCAAATAAATATTAAAAACAATTTAAACATTCATTTGTTTTTCTCAACAGTATTTTGTTTTTCCAAATACATGCAAAGATAATTCTTAACATTTATTTTTGAAAGATTTGTGTTTCAATTTTTTTTCTTCCTCCACTCCTTGACCTTCCCTTCCTCAAAACAGCAAACAATCTGATATAGGTTATACATCTACAATCCTTTTAAACATATTTCCATATTTGTCATTTAACATTCATAACAAAAAATTTTGAGTTCCAAATTATTTTCTTCCTCCTATTCTCTCCCCTGCCATGAGGAAGTAAGGAATTTGATATAGATTATATGTATGTGGAATTATGCCAAAAAACCAAACCAAAACAAACCAAAAAAAAAACAAACCCAACTCCAGACCAGAGTCCTGCAAAAATAAAGTGAAAAATAGTATCTTTTGATCTCCATTCAAAGTACATCAGTTCTTTTTCTGCAGGTGGATTGCATTTTTCATCATGAGTCCTTTGGAATTATCTGGAATCATTGTGTTGCTCAGAATAGCTAAATAATTTATAGTTGATCATTATACAATATTGCTGTTACTGTGTACAATGTTCTCTTGGTTCTGCTCATTTCACTACATCAGTTCACTCGTAAGTCTTCTTGGGTCTTTCTGAGAGGACCCTACTCATCATTTCTTATAGCACAATAGTATTCCATCAAAATCATATACCATAGCTTGTTCAGCCATTCCCCACTTGATGGGCATCTCCCTAGTTTCTAGTTCTTTTCCACCACAAAAAAGCTGCTATAAAATTTTTATATAAATAGGTCCCTTCTTCATCCCCACCTCCCCCTTTTTCCTATTTCTTTGGGATGTGGATCTAGAAAAAGTATTGCTATATTTAAGGGTATTATTACTATTATTCTTGAGCTAGTCTTTCAGGTTCTGATCTTTCCTCCTCTCAGATCCATGCTCCACAAAGTCTCAAAATATTCTTCCTAAGGCATAAGCTAGATTTCATTCCTCCCTCCACAAAAACTTTCAGTAGTCCCTTATTGCCTCTATTACAAAACGTAAATTCTAGCCTATCAAAAAGTAATTTATAGTCTAGATCCAACATTTTTTTTCTGGTTTCATTTTATTTTATTCCTCTTTAAACACTCTACATTTCAGCCATCTGTTCCACCAGCTCATGCCATCTTCCAGCTCTAGGCCTCTGTATAGACTGTCCTTCATATTTGAAAAGTACAACTTTCTCATTTCTATCCTTTGAAATGAGGGCTTGGCTCAGGTGCTACCTCTTCCATGAAGCATTCCCTCATGCACTCAGCTGAAAGTATTTTCTCCTCCTTCAAACACCCCTAGAAAGCTTTGTCTAGATCAGAGGTGTTAAACATATGGTTTACAACTCTCCTGAGTACAGCTGAACCAGATTAAAATGTAGGTCCTATCTGATTTTAATGTGATTATATATTAATTAAAAATGCATAAACATGTGTGGTTTTCTAATTCACTGTGTGGCTCACAGGGATTTATTTCTGTACATTTATGGCATTATGTCCTTTTTCCCTTTCCTTTCCTCCACTTCAGATCTCTCTTTGAAAGCAAGGGCTATATTGTTTTAAAAGTTTTGCATATATGTTGTCTTTTACCATCCTTTGCAAATAGTGGGTATTTATAAAAATTTGTTGAATTGAAAATCCAATTTATAGAAGAGGAAGCTGAAATGATGACAGAGGAAATAATTGCTCAGGGTCTCATTGCTAGAAAGCCCCAGAAACAGGATTCAAACCCAGGGCTACTCTAATTTTTCTACTGTACCTTTCATATAGCCAAGGTTTCCTCAGGGAGGGAAAATGGAGAAGTAAACCTGAAAAAGTGGGTCTTGCCTTGGCAAAGATTAGGACTTGCAATATGGAATCCTGATAATTTACAGAGGTAGCATTTGAATCATGAGTGCCTTATGTGAGACTTGCCACAAAAAGAAAGAAATATACTTCAACGGGAAGGATGAATGACAGAAAAAACAAATCTCATCTATTTCAGCCTTATATAGAAAATTACATCTCCCAGAATGCAGAGTGCCATTAAAATGATATTGTCCTTAAAATGGCCAGGACCTTCAAACTCTCTACACTGTGAGGTTTTTAATTTTTAATGCTTATTAATGTTTTATAAATATACTTCATTTTAATGTTTATTTAAAAAATTAGTTCCAAATTCTTTCCCTCCCTCTAACTCCTCCTCCAGCCATTGAGAAAGCAAGCAATATGATACAGTAACCATTATACACGTGAACTCACATTAAAACATTTTCATGTTAGCCATGTTACAAATAAACAAACAAGAAAAATAAAGTGCAAAAAGTGTTTTTCAGTCTATCCTCAGAGTTCATGCATCCTCTTTCTCTCTGTACATAGCATTTTTTATTGTGAGTCCATCAGAATTGTCTTGGATTATTGATTAGAGTATATAAGTCTTTCATAGCTGATACTGTTATAATATTGCTATTATTGTGCAAACTATTCTCCTGGTTCTGCTCACTTCACTTTACATCAGTTCATAGATCTTCCTACATTTTTCTCAAACCTTCTGCCTTGTTATTTCTTATACCACCTTAGTATTCCCTCATAATTATATATTATATTGTATATTGTATATATATATACAACTTGTTCTGCCATTCACCAATTAATGGGTATTCAGATTTCCATTTGGGTAACCTGATGAAATGAGCTGTTCTCAACATTTAGCCTCAACCCTCCAGATGAGAGACTGATGAGATCAGAGATTTTTACCACCATCCACCTTCTTGAGAACAATCATAGACTTTTAGAGATGGAACCTGAGAAATCATTTTTCTACCTTAAAATTGACTTCAAAAAGTCCTACTCCAATGCCTTATTGTAATACAAATGCTTAAAAAATATGTCAACAGAATGCAAACCATGGCAAGTTTTCACCAACCTACAAAGGTTTTAAAGGATAGTCTGAGTGACTATGGGTATTTTCTAAGCAGTATAGGAAGTATACTTCTAAGTATTAAGTATGGGAAGTATACTAGCTAAGTATAGGAAGACTCCTCATCAGTAGGCTGGCCACTAGATTACTTTCTTGATTTTTCACCATAGAAATATTATGAATCATAGAAACCCAAAGAAAATTATGAATCAGTTTGGCTTCTGCACTGAGAATAGCAGAATAATTGGAAAATGGGGCAGAGGATGCTAAGAATCATATACTTGTAGCCTTTCTACAAACATCTCTTGCTGATTATATAAATGTGAGATCCTCATCCAATGAATAGTGAATGGACATGTGACAAGGAACTATATCTTGTCGATATTGACATTTGCTATATAAAATATTTATTACATAAAATTATGAAGGTTTTGCATGAATAAAACCAATGCAATTAAAGTAGGGCAGATAAAGAATTTATTAGTTACCATGCACAAGATAGGATGTTAAATGCTAGAAAACAAAGACTTGCAAAAAGAAAGACATTTCTTGCCTTCAAGGAACATACAAATTCTAATAAGTGAAGATAATGCATAAAATGGAGTCTGAAGGAGGAAGGAACATGAGGGAAAGGAGAAGTTATCCTTTCATTCAGAGAATCAAAAGCTAGAGCAAAGAGAGTATGAGCAAGATTGTAGTGAGTACTTCTTAAAATAAAAGTTCTGGAGAGGAACTCATTAATTGGAATAAGGGATAAAGACATCTTCTAGGATGAGGTGGCTAAGCTATTAACAAGATCATTGATTTAGAGCTATATTGGTAATAGATATTATATCATGCTAATGTTATATTGAATTATATATATGCATATTATATATATATATATTTGTCAAATATCTTTGATAGAAATCTACTGTCCGAGACTCAGAGAAAATTTAATCCTTATACAGACTACATAGACATATAATGACATAAATATAAAACTTAGAAACATTCCTCCAATAGATAGGTCAAAAACATTAATAGTTTGCTAAGGAGTAACTAGAATCTATTAACAACCACATAGGGAGGGAAAAAAATCTTGATCACTAATAATGAGAAAATACAAGCTAAACAACTTTGATGCTTCATCTCATACATAGTCAATTGGCAAAGATGATAAAACTTTGAAATCATCAGTGTTGAACAGGCTATGAAAAGACAGGTACATTAAAAAATCACTGGTAGAGCTTCATATTGGTGTAGCACTTCTGGAAAGTAATTTAGGATTATGCAAGATAAATTACAAAATTGTTCTGACCTTTTGACTCAGTGATCTAACTACAGGGTCCACTATTTGACTCCATAAAGATCAAATACAGAAGGAAAAGTTCTATAAATATCAAAATACTCATAGAACTTATTTATTTGGGGGAGAGGATTAAAATAAAATGATCTCCTATCAGGGAATTGATGATCAAATCTGTTATATAAGTAAAGTAAAATATTATTATTATTATTATGCCATAAGAAATGATAAATATGGGGCAGCTAGGTGGCAAAGTGGATAGAGCACCAGCCCTTAAGTCAGGAGGACCTGAGTTCAAATCTGGTCTCTGATACTTAACACTTCCTACCTGTGACCCTGGGCAAGTCACTTGACCCAATTGCCTGAAAAAAAAAAAAAAGAAATGATAAACATGACAAATTCAGCAAATTTGGGAGACTATATGAAGAAAGAAGAAAGCAGAACTCTAAGAATAATTTAGATAATGACCTCAATCATGTAAAGGAAAACAGTGTGAAAGGTCATAAAAATTCAGGCTAATGTAATGATTTATCTTGATTCCACGATTGATGAAAAGAGGTTTTTTTCTTCTTGGCAAGGAAGTGATAGACAAAAGATGTTGTTTTAGACATGGTCAATGTGTTGACTTGTTTTGCTCATCTATTTTTGTTTAAAAGTAAAAGTTTTATGATAGCAGGGGAGGAGCAGGAAAGGGCAAAGATTTAAATCACCTCCCAAAATCACTAATAAAATATTTTATAAGAAAATGACAGATAAATGAAAGATGGCTCATAGATGTTATTCAGAAAAGAAAATGTCACTGAGAATATTGGTTCCATATTTTAAAAAAGCAACAAGAAAGATGATTGATTCATAAGACACTTGGTCATTTGTTCATGATGCACATTTGGGAAAAGATCATCATAAAGATATGTGCAATTTATATACCAACATCTATTATATAGGATGAAAAGGCAGAAAAATTCTATGAAAAACTCAGCAAGTTCCTTCAAAAAAATTAACATTTATTTTAATAAACAATGACTTCAGAGCAGAAGGGCATAGAAAACGAGAATCTTTGCTGGAAAATGTGGCTCAGACATAAGGAAGGAAAAAGGATAGAAGCTTATAGGTAAGACAATTTTAATCCTCACAGGCTACATAGATAGACATCTCATATCCATGTGATGCCTTTTTTCCGGGAGAGAGTAGGCACTGTATATGCTAACCAATTTAGGTTTTTTTTTTTTTTTTTTTTTTTTGCTGAGGCAATTGGGGTTAAGTGACTTGCCCAGGATCACACAGCTAGGGAATGTTAAGTGTCTGAGACCAGATTTGAACTCAGGTCCTCCTGACTTCAGGGCTGGTGCTCTATCCACTGCGCCACCTAGCTGCCCCCAATATAGTTTTTAAATATATACTATACATACAAATAAATATGTATTTCTTTATAACTTTTATTTTTATAACATCTTCATTTACAAACCTGTCCAATATCCATTTCTTCACCCCCAACTCTTGTACCCAGGAAATCATGTTCTGAAACAAAGAATGGGAAACAGAAAAAGTATTGATCAGAGACCATATTTTATGCATTTTTGTTTATTCCTAAGTCGGCTTTTGACTCGTGTGGGGAGGAGAAGGATACTTCTTTTCTACAGCTGTAGCATAGTGTCTTGCATATAGCAGGTCTTCAAAAAAGACATGGTTGATGATGATGAGGAGATAAAGTACTTCCTTTGAACTCCACTTACAATTATTGAAAAAAAAGACTTGAAAAAGTTAATGGGAGGAGAGCTTGAAACTTCATCATGTCCCTGTCTCCAGCTTCCTACACTAGAGATTTCAGGAAGCTTTCTTTTGTTTGTTTTTTGCTGAGGTAATTAGGGTTAAGTGACTTGCCCAGGGTCACACAGCCAGGGAGTGTTAAGTGTCTGAGACCAAATTTGAACTTAGGTCCTCCTGACTTCAGGGCTGTTGCTCTATCCACTGTGCTATCTAGTTGCACCCAGATTATCTCTTTAAAATGAATAGTGCCCCACATTATCATCCCCATTTAACAGATAAGAATACTGAGATTTAATGAGATTAAACAACATGCCCTAGATTATAAAATTTATAAGCAGAGCTGGAACTGGGTCAGAAAAGTGGGACTTTCCCCCCAGGGTGCTAGAATTTAGAGCTGCTGACAGCACTTATAATCTTTTGGAAGTGTAGAAATAACTGAGCTTAGCACCTAGTTAACAAGAATAATTAGTTAAATTAGGAAGCCACCATATGGCAAACTTCCTCGTTTCTATACCTCTGCTGATCTCCTTGGCCCTAACTCTCCCACTGAATTGGTCTTCCAAGCTAATGGAAGTATGTCTTTTGTGCTGTTTGCTCTGAATTTGAGACTGTGTATTTAAGGCTCTCCTTCTAAGTGTCTCAGGCAAAACTTAAACTCAGGACTTCTGGTTCCACAAACAGCCTCCATTTCCATGTGCCCCTAACTGCTCTATATTTGCCGAGTGGACTTTATTTTGCAAAGCAGAATATTTTCCCCAATTATTGTCATTTTAACTCTACAGCAGGCTCTGTGGAGTTGGTTGGGTAGTGATTATTTTTCCCATTTTAAAGACAAGGAGGATGAAACTCAGAGATGTATGATGTGATTTGTTCATAGTCATAAAGCAAGTTAGAAGTAGAACTGGATTAGAAACTAATCTTTTCATTAGGAGTCTTTCTTCAAGGTCATGTCTTGAGTTGCCTCCTTGAAAATACAGAATCTTGGGACAGAAACATATTAAGAGGGTACAGCTAAATGGCTTATAAAGTATGTGGAGCACTGGCCATCGGGTCAGGAGGACCTGAGTTCAAATCTGGCCTCCAACACTAGTTGTATGACCCTGGGCGAGTCATTTAACCCCAAATGCCTTGTTCCCCACCCTCCAAAAAAGAAAAGAAACATAAAGGGTAGGGGCTGGGGTTCCTGACCTTGACTCCCGTTAAAATCTGCAATATCAACGTAGCTTTGGTCTATTCTTTGTACTCCACCTATTTCCATCACAGGAAGGACTAGATTTTTTTTTAATACCTCTGAGCCAGCTTTGAGTAGTAGTTTAATTGTTTAGGCTATGTATCAAACCCACCTCCTAACTACATGATGAATTATTAAACTTCTTCAACTAATTGCAGCTCATTTTTATAAACAGCCAGCCTCATTGGGGCTTGTAATGGTGCATGCAGCTGGGCTTCCCCACTTCATAAATACACAGGGAGGGGATTGTGTTGCATAAATGGTTAAGGGCTTCACATGCTACGTAGACAAAATGGTAAGGAGAATCCTGTCAATAACATCAGGCAGAATCCTGTGGAAAAAGAAAAGGGAGAATTCTAAGGTTGGAATATTTGGGAGAATCTTAAGCCCTTTTTCAGGATATCTTTTAAGTTTTCTTTGCTTAAATATGTTCGGGTGATCAGCCTTCCTTCTCTGCATGTATCTTGTATTTATATATCATTGCCCCATAAAAATGTCCACATTATAAAAGCAAGAACTTTGGGGTTTTTTTTTGGCCTTTCTTTGTATCCCCAGTGTTTAGTACAGTGCTTAGAATATAATAAACAATAAACTCTTCCTCCCCTTATTAAGTAACTTCAATTTTATTTTTAATATCTTATTTTTCCTCAATTACATGTAAAAATAATTTTAAACATTTGTTCTTTTTAAATTTTTAACTCCAAATTCTATCCTTCCCATCCTTTCCTTCTCCCTCTCTAAGATGGTAAGCAATTTGATATGTTAGAAATTCCCATCAATTGGGGAATGGCTAAAAAAGCTATTGCATATGTTATGAAGGAAAGTAAGAAAGAGAGAAAAGAAAGGAAGAAAGAAAGGAGGGAGGGAGGAAGAAAGGAAGAATAGTATGCTCTAGTCTCTAAGATACTATCAGTTCTTATTGAAATCATTTCCAGTCATATGAAAAGGTACCCTAAATCACTACTGATCAGAGAAGTCCAAATTAAGACAACTCTGAGGTACCACTACACACCTCTCAGATTGGCTAAGATGACAGGAAATGATAATGACAAATGTTGGAGGGGATGTGGGAAAACTGGGACACTGATACATTGTTTGGTGGAACTGTGAACAAATCCAATCGTTCTGGAGAGCAATTTGGAGCTATGCTCAAAAAGTTATCAAACTGTGCATACCCTTTGACCCAGCAGTGTCTCTACTGGGCAAAGAGATCTTAAAAGAAGGAAAAGGGACCCACATGTGCAAAAATGTTTGTGGCAGCCCTTTTTGTAGTGGCTAGAAACTGGAAACTGAATGGATGCTCATCAATTGGAGAATGGCTGAATAAATTATGGTATATGAATGTTATGGAATATTATTGTTCTGTAAGAAACAACCAGCAGGATGATTTCAGAAAGGCCTGGAGAGACTTGCATGAACTGATGCTGAGCAAAATGAGCAGAACCAGGAGATCATTGTACATGGCAACAACAATACTATATGATGATCAATTCTGATGGACAAGGCTCTCTTCAACAATGAAATGTTTCAAACTAGTTCTAATGTTCTTGTGATGAAGAGAGCCATCTAAACCCAGACAAAGGACTGTGGAGACTGAGTGTGGATCACAACATAGCATTTTCACTTTTTTTATTGTCATCTGCTTGCATTTTATTTTCTTTCTCATTTTTTTTCTCCTTTTTGACTTGATTTTTCTTGTGCAGCATGATTATGGAAATATATATAGAAATGGCACAAGTTTAACATATATTGGATTACTTGCCATTTATGGGAGGGCATGGAAGTGATGTAATATAGCTTCTAGGGGACACAGCAATAATGTTAAGCTTCCTTGACCTGAGGGGGCTTCTGTTCTAATAATGTCAGTGATTCTAAATCTTCTGGCTTTGGAATCTGATCCTGAGGCCCTTTGATCTAAGAATTCTACTGTTCTGTCAATGATTATAAAAGTCCTCTGGCCTAGGAATATAATAATATTTCTTCTCTTAGACTTTAGGGAAGATATATTAGTGATCCTGAGACTGTTGTACTAACGATCTGCCTGTCAAAGATTTCAAATCGTCTGGCCTTAGAATAGTCCTTCAAACATTACTGTCTGTTGGTCAGTGATAATCAAATTCTTGAGACCACTCATTGGTTCTATCCCTAGACTATAAAATTAGCATATCTATAACATGAAGAACTAGATAAATGTGTCTCCTTGCTTCAGGTTCTTTGCTAAATTCTCTTGGATTTTAGCCCACTTCAATTGTTACATTTACATGTATTGTAAATGTCGTTACATTTACAATAAACTTTGCCCTTGATTTGGCTATGGGTTTGAGCCTGCAAATTCTTTTGAGATACCTCATGACACAGGCCTGTGACCCCAACCTTTTGGGGTCCCTTCCCAACTTTAACAGAGGGAAGAAAATTTTTTTTTAATTTTTAAAGCTTTATATTTTTAAAATATATGCATGGATAATTTGTCAACATTAACTCTTGCATAGCCTTGTGTTTCAGATCTTCCCCTCTTACTCCCCACCCCACCCCCAGATGGCAAGTAATCCAATGTATGTTATACATGTTAAAATATATGTTAAATCCAATATATGTAAACATATTTGTACAATTCTCTTGCTGCACAAGAAAAATAGGATCAAAAAGGAAAGTAATGAGTAAGAAAACAAAGTGCATAGTGAACAACAACAAAAAGAGTGAGAATGTTATGTAGTGATCCACATTCAGTTCCTACAGTTCTCTCTCTGGGTGTAAATGGCCCTCTTCATCACAAGATCATTGGAACTGGCATCAGTCATTTCATTGTTGGAAAGAGCCACGTCCATCAGAATTGATCATCATATAATAGTCTTGTTGTTGCCGTGTATAATGATCTCCTGGTTCTGCTCATTTCACTCAGCATCAGCTCATGTAGGTCTCTCCAGGCCTCTTTGAAATCATTCTCCTGATCATTTCTTATAGAACAATAATATTCCATGACATTCATATATGATAACTTATTTAGCCATTCTCCAACTGATGGACATCCATTCAGTTTCCAGTTTCTTGCCCACAAATATCTTTGCACATGTGGGTCTCTTTCTGGGAAGAAAAAATTTGGAACACAAGATTTTGCAAGAGTGAATGCTGAAAGTTATCTATGCATATATTTTGAGAATAAAAAACTTTAATAATAAAAAAATGTTTAAAAAATACTACCAGTTCTTTCTCTGGAGGGGGATAGGATTTTTCATCATGAATCTTTTGGGATGGTGTTGAATCATTGCATTGCTGAAAATAACTAAGTCATTCATAGTTGTTCATCATATAACACTGTACTGTATACAATGTTCTCCTATTTTTTCTTACTTTGCTCTGTATCAGTTCCCAGGTTTCTCTGAAACCATCCTGATTGTTATTTCTCATAGCAAATAGTATTCCATCACAATCACACACCACAACTTTTCCAGCCATTCCCCAATTGATGGGTATCCCCTTAGTTTCTAATTCTTAGCCACCACAAAAAGAACTGCTATAAATAGTTTTGTGCAATAAATTCTTGGTGGCCAACTAATTGACACCAAAGTTCTTTTAGTCTGACAGTATCACAAGTATGTCAAAGACTGAATAAAAATAACCCCAAATTCTCATCAAAGTGGGGCAAGAGTCATTTTGCCAACCACAGTTACATGTTTATCAAAGCTCAGATGAATGGGAAAGAAACCTGTAACAGGGCTCCTTAAAGGGAGGAGAGCATTAGTTTTTGAGAGCTGGTGTTCTGTATCTCACCTTATTTCTGCTCCAAATGAACGGAATGATTTCAGAGAAATGTTGTCACATCTTGCTTCCTGCACTGATGTGTGTGGCAACCCTTATGGGATACTCCCTCTCAATTTGTCCTCACAGGTTGAGTTCCCTGAGGGAAGATTACCCCAAATTCAAGGTAATCTGTGAGTCTGCACTTTCAAAACTATAGCTCACAGCTCCCTACTAATCCACTTACTAAAGATAAGAAATCCAGAGGACACAATCAGCTCAAAGCAAAGACATTTACTGAGATGACATGCTAAGAACACTATATACACCCCTTCCCCCAAATCTGGGTTGTATTTTCCCAAAAATACAAACAGAATAAGTGGGAAGGCTAAGCACATACAAAAGTGCTCTAAGGGACACACACTTAGGAAACATATAACTGAGGCAGCTCATACATTTGGCACTGACAAGCCCCAGTACCCTTCCTTTGTGTAGGGTTTTTATGCATCTTCCCTTGGGTATAGCAGGTTTCCTGAACAAATCAATCTTGTGGGCTCATTGGTCCTGTCCTTGCTGGATACTGTAGCTTCTATTGGTCCAAAGGCCTTGCTGTTGGTTCCATGAGCAGTGTTTGTGCATGGGAACACAATTCCCTCCTCTCACCCCCTACCCCTACTCCCAAAAGGCAAGGAATGATTTTCTCTCTCAAGGACAGGGTTCTTCTTTCAGGCAGGATCTGTATCCAGTACCCACAGTTCTCAGAGTTGTGTGTCTAGAATAACTCCTTAAAGAGTATGCTTTACTTTTGAAAGGATGTGGTCAATCCATTCCTAGTCAAGGTTGTCCACCCTACAATACCATCAAGCTTGCAAAGGGGGACAGACTGTAGTTATTTCTTTCTTTTTTTTTTTTTTTTTTTGGTTTAAGATCTTAAAACCTGTTGTCATCATTTTGATGTAATATCAAACCCTCCAACTTTTGGTTTTGAAGTCTGCCTCAGGAAACTCCCAGTCTATCTGATTCTGACCACTGATTAGCCAGATAGCTTCTGGCCCTAGGAAACTCCCACAGATCAAACTCCTCAGACATTAGTGAATAAGACTATTTCTCAGTTCATTGCTGACGATAATCTGGTCAGTGATAATTGAATTTCAGAGACCACCCTCAATTTATCTGGAGATTACTCCCTGGCTTTGCCCTCAGGCCATAGAATTAACATACCTATGATTGAACGCTGTATAAGTGTATCTCCTTGCTTCAGTTTCTTTACTGAACTCCCTTAGAATTCAGTCCACTTGGTAATGGTGTCACTTTACTTTCAATAGGACTTTGCCCCTTGACTAGGAGATGGCCTTCTTTTGAGAGACCTCGAGGCACTGGGGTCTGGGACTTTTGGGGTCCCCTTTCCATCCTCAACAATTTGTCACTTAAGTAATTTCATCAGCTGGGCTGGTGGGAGGAAATAAATCACTTAAAGATCTCCTGACCAGCTTCCTATAACATGTAAAGCCCACTTGAAGAAATCTCAATCCACGAAATCACAATTAGTTCCAACAGATTTCACAGGGCATAGCAGGTAGAACACTAAACTTGGAGTCCAGAAGACTTGAGTTTGTAGCTGTGTAACCTTAGGCAACACATTTAAACACTCAGAGCTTCAGTTTCCTTTTCTGTAAAATGGGGACAATAATACCCCCTACCTTATCTGGCTGCTACCAACATCAAAGGAGATAATGGATGTCAGTTGAATTGCATAGACTTGTGACAAAATGTCATATAAATGTGAGCTATTATCCACATGGTGGGAGGAAGGATTTACATTACAAAAGGATTCTTGACTTGCTAATAGTTCTCTGGGAGGTACAGAAGAAAGAATCAGAAGTAAGAACCATTTTCAAATGTCAGTTATATCTCTTTAGTACTTGTGTGACCTTGCACAAGTCAATTAACTTCTTTGTGTCTGTTGCCTTATCTCTAAAGTGAGGAGGATGGACTGGTTGACTACAAGGAGCTTTGCCTTCCAGTTCAAAATCTGTTCCCTCAATCCCACTATTAGATCTGTATTTGAAAGAGATTTTTTAAAAGGGGAGGGGGCCAAGTAAGGGCTGGGAAGGGGCCTATTTATACAAAAATACTTATAGCAGCTCTTTTTGTGGTGGCAAAGAATGTTGCTGTTTCTTGCCTTTAGTTCTCAAAGAGGAACAATTACATCAGGAAGGGGAAGCCTGGACTTGCAAGTGAAGTGCATTTAAGTGAGATAACGCTGTGCTAAGGGAATAACCTCATTCTCTCCTCCAGAATCATCTGGGTCCAGTGGCAAGATATAAATCAGTGTGAGGAGTAAGAGAAATCAGGTTTCCACAGATAGTGTCAAAACAGGATGAAGGGAGGGGTGAAGTATGTTGTTAAGATATTTCCAACCATTCACCGTGTGAATCAAGGAACTGGCTAAACAATAAAGTATCTGACAAAGGGGTCTGAGCTTAAACTGGCCCAAAACAGCTAGGGGATCAATGACAGGACACAAGCCATTTGACATCTTGAATGGGCAATAAAGAGGACTGTAAATCCCACCAATTGTAACTCTGATTGTAAATCTGACCTAATTGTAATTTGGATTATAAAATCTGACCAATTGTTACTAACTCTGACTGTAAATCCAGCCATCTGAACCTTGAAGGTAAGGAACCAAACTAACTGTAAAGCTTGCTCCAGCTTCAGTATTCCGTGTGTGTCTGGCCAGTGAGCACACCTGCTTCTCCTGAGGATCACTGAATAAAGAATTTCTCTCTCTCTCTAAAAGAGCCTTGGTTGTAGCACTACTGGGCCAGCTTGCAAGTGGGGAAGCAGTGGGCAGCAGCGGCTAATCACCAACTTACTCTCCCATCCTGCTGAGATGCTCCGAGGCTTTTGAGAACATCAGGATGACTGGAGATGGCCCCAGATGCAGTGGGAGACCTTGGCCTTTTTGAGCAAAGGTCTTTCCTAAGTCTCAGTTTGTCTGAGGCAATATCCCTGCAGTGTTTAAGGCTAGGTAAGAAATGAGGCAAAAAATGGCCTCTTTTACCGGCTTAGAAACCCCCCTTCTCCCCCCGCCCCGCATTCTGGGAGAGGCCGACCAGTTTTTCTGATCAGAACAGTAGCAGTTGCTATTTACACTCACTCTGAGCTATCAAAAAGTGGGCTGGGACCCACTGTTGTCCAATCTGTGAGAACCAGAATGATTCGAATTCTAGGACATGGTCAAATGGTTCTGTTTGAATCCTAATGGGCTTTATCAGAGCCTAGTTTTTTAGTGCTATATTTCAAGAAATCAGAAATGAAATTACATGCAGACAAAAGAATTAATTGTCCCAGTTTTATTTTTTTTAAATGATAGCATAAAAAAGTAGTCCCAAGTTCCAAGATATATTGGGAGATTTCAGAAATCAAAATTTATATTCCTTTGGGCAAAGCACCACAGGTAAGAGGATGATTCCTCATGTGAACAAAGGGAGAGGAAGGAAGGGAATAAATAAGGAAAGAAAAAAGGTGACAAAGAATTGGAAATTGAGGAGTTGTCCATCAATTGGGAGATGGCTGAACAAGCTGTGGTATGTGATTATAATGGAATACTACTGTACTGTAAGAAATGATGAGCAGGATAATTTCAGAAAAAAAACACAGCAATATTATTCGATGATCAACTATGAATGACTTAGTTATTCTCAGCAACTCAGCTATCTACCTTCAGAGAAAGAACTGAAGGAATCTCAATGCAAATTGAAACATACTATTTTTTACTTTATTTAAAAAAATTTTTTTTGAGGAGGTCCATGTTTTCTTTCACAATATGACTAAAATGGAAATATGTTTTGAATGATTGTACATGTATAACCTATATCAAATTGCCTACTGTCTCAAAAAGGATTCAAGGGTAGGAGGGAGACATTTTGGAACTCAAAATGTTTTTTAAAAATTGTTAAAAATTGTTTTTACATGCACACAAAAAAATCTATGCTTCCCTGGCAGAGGAAAAAAGATTAATTAAGGCAGAAAAATGCATTGAGTCTTTTAAATTCTAGTTTCTCTCAGGAGCATTAAAGCCCTCTTGGTTTGGCACAGTTTTGAACTGGAAAGGTTCTTAGTGATCACTTCATCTAACTCCCTCATTTTGCAGAAGACTGTGGTTTAGAGAATTGATTCCTCCAACATCATGCATGTAGCAAGTGGCATCATGAAACTTTGGACTTTTGGTTCTAAATCCAAAGCTTTTTGAGCTAATATAATAAAAATGACCTTATAACCTAAATTAATCTACTTATTCAATGCCATGCCAATGAAATTCCCAAGAAATTATTTTATAGAGCTAGAAAAAATAATAACAAAGTTCTTCTGAAAGAACAAAAGGTCAAGGATTTCAAGGGAATTAATGAAAAAATGCAAATGAAGGTGGCTTATATTATAAAGAAGTGATCATCAAAATCATTTGATATTGGCTAACAAATAGAGTAGTTGATCAGTGGAATAGGTTATGTTCACAAGACACAATAGTCAATGACTATAGTAATTTAGTGTTTGATAAACTCAAAGACATTAGCTTCTGAGATAACTCACTATTTGACAAAAATTGCTAGGAAAATTGGAAATTAGTATGGCAGAAACTAGGCATTGACCCACTCCTACCACTGTATGATAAGGTTGAAATAGGTTCATGATTTAGACATAAAGAGTGATATTATAAGCAAATTAGAAAAACAAAGGATAGTCTACCTTTCAGATCTGTGGAGAAGGAAGGAATTTGGAACCAAAGAAGAATTGGAGATCATTATTGAACACAAAGTTGATAATTTTGATTATATTAAGTTAAAAAAGTTTTGTACAAACAAAATTAATGCAGACAATAACAAAAGGGAAGCAATAAACTGGGGGAAAATTTTTTTACATCCAAAGGTTCTGATAAAGACCTTATTTCTAAACTATATAGAGAATTGAATCAAATTTATGAAAATTCAAGTCATTCTCCAATTGATAAATGGTCAAAGGATATGAACAATTTTCAGATGAAGAAATTGAAACCATTGCTAGTCATATGAAAAGGTGCTCCAAATCACTATTAATCAGAGAAATCCAAATTAAGACAACTCTGAATTACCACTATATACTCCTCAGATTGACTAAAATGACAGGAAAAGATAATGATGAATGTTGGAGGGGAAAACTGGGACACTAATACATTGTTGGTGGAATTGTGAAAGGATCCAGCCATTCTGGAGAGCAATTTGGAATTATGGCCAAAGGACTATCAAACTGTGCATACCATTTGATCCAACAGTGTCTCTATTGGGCCTGTATTTCAAAGAGATCATAAAGAAAGGAAAGGGACCCACATGTGCAAAAATGTTTGTGGCAGCCCTTTTTGTGTGGCTAGAAACTGGAAATTGAATGGATGCCCATCAATTGGAGAGTGACTGAATAAATTATGGTATATGAATGTTATGGGATATTATTGTTTTGTAAGAAACGACCAGCAGGATGATTTCAGAGAGGCCTGGAGAGACTTGCATGAGCTGATGCTGAGTGAAATGAGCAGAACCAGGAGATCATTATACGCAGCAACAAGATTATGTGATGATCAATTATGATGGACGTGGCTCTCGTCAACAATGAGATGATTCAGACCAGTTCCAATGATGGATAGAGCTATCTGCACCCAGAGAGAGGACTATGGGGACTGAGTGTGGATCACAATATAGCATTTTCACTCTTTTTGTTGTTGTTTGCTTGTATTTTGTTTTCTTTCTCATTTTTTTCCTTTTTTGATCTGATTTTTCTTGTGCAGCATGATAATTGTGAAAATATGTATAGAAGAATTGTACATGTTTAACATATATTGGGTTTATGTCTGGGGAAAGGGGTAGAAGGAAAGGAGGGAAAATTTGGAACATAAGGTTTTGCAAGGGTGAATATTGAAAATTATCTATGCATATGTTTTGAAAATAAAAAGCTTTAATAAAATAAATAAATCCAAAGTTTTTTCCCAAAACATCATATTTAAAACAGTCCCTAATAAAGGAAATCAGTTATCAAATACTACTCTGGGGACAGGGAGTAGAAGTGCATTTATATACATATGTGTGTGTGTGTCTAAGTATATACACATACAATTAATAATATATTTATTTACACATAATGTTATATAGGTTTATACATGCATGAACATATATGAACATATATGTATGTGTGTGATGTACACATACTATATATGTACAATGGCACCTCAATCACTCATACCCACAGATGAGCACAAAGCCTAATATGAGTTACTAATAATCCAGATTAATTATTTGAATCTCCCATCTCTTCTCTCTGTCCCTCTGTCTCTTCCTTCCTTCCTCCCTCCCTCCCTCTCTCCTTCCTTCTTTCCTTTCTTCCTTTTTTTACATTTTTTATTATCTCACTGCCTTCTTGTCTTCCTGCTTTCCTTCCTTTGTCTCTTCCTAAAATTTTTTTTAAAATATCTTAAACCTCACTATTTCTCAGATCTTAGCATCACTAAGACCTGGAATTTTGAAAGTCCTTTTTTTGATTGTAACCTCCAGTCCTTCTGTCTTTTCCAATTTGACTTTACTTGCCTCTGAACTAGCTTTGATCCTATGATCAGTCATTTAACATTTTACTAGCTAATACCCTAGAATCCCTCGTTACACTGACTTTCACCCATTGCTGACCTTAAAATCTTTATCTCTAATAATCCTTTATGATCAGATTTCTCTGTTCCTTCTCTGAGACTATAGAGCAACATTTGAGAAAATAATGAAATCTAGCTGATTAATTTCGGTGAATTTCTGGTTCATAATTTTAGTTATGGCTTTGTTGCTTCCCAACTATGTTTGTCCCTTATTGACTCCCAATTTTACTCCTTACCAGCACCTTTCTAAACCTTTTTTTCTCTTCTCATTATCAACCAACCTTTCCTAGCAGATGACACCTTCTCTTCCTTCACTGGATTGACTGAGATAATTTGATTTGAAATTCCTTCAACTACTTTCCTCTATTTCTCAAAGTTTCTTAGTACTACCACCTCCACTCTTTTTCCTTTTATTCCTAGAAATTTCTACTACTTGCTAAGAATAATGCCTCATGCTCTGACCTTGATCCTATTGTGTCCTCAGAATCTTTCCCTTAATATTATTTTTAATATATATCCTTGCTTTCTCATATACATTATTAATTTCTTCCTCAGTACTGGCTCTTTCTCATCAGCCTACAAATCTGCTCAAATTTCCCCAGTTCTAACAGTAACAACAGCAACAATAATGTTCCTTAATCCTTTGATATAATTAATCAATAGTCATTTATTAAATGCTTACTGTATAGCAGACTATGTAAATGAAGAGTGAATGAAATGAAGAAAAAGCATTCATTAAGCACTTACATGTACCAAGCATTATAATAACTGTTGGAGATACCAATAGCAAAGTGAGCTAATTTCTGCTCCCAATGAACTCATTTGCTGATTGACAGTAATATATACAGTATTGTTTGGCTGCAGGGTGGATAGAAAGGTCTGGGTTTCCTTAGGCTGCGTTACAGGACAAATGACAATGTTCCAGAATCTAGAAGCAATAGGGAGATGCTAAGATCCCATAGACTGGAGGGTATAGAGGTATGTACTGTGGATTCAAAACCAGAAATTCCATAGTCCCTGCCCTCAAGAAGTTTAAATACTATCAGGAGAAATAGCTTCTGTGCCAACTTCTTGAAAAAGTGTTCTACATCTGATAGTTTTACTTCCCCTCCCCTTAATCCCTTACAACCTGGCTTCTGAACCCACTTTAGTTGAAGGTCATCAATGAGCTCCTAATGGCCAGATGTACTGGTTTATTTTTAGTTTCTATCTTCCTTGTTCTTTCTGGAGCTTTTGACCACCAGAGACCAGTGGACAGGCCATCTTCACTTAAGGTTGGAGATAACCTATTCTCCCGGCTCTCTTCTAACTACTTGAAATGCTCCTCTGACCTTCTTCCCTTCTTCCCTCTTTCCCTTCTTCCCTCTTTCCCTTCTTCCCTCTTTCCCTCTTCCCCCCCTCTCTCCCCCCTTCTTCCTTCCTCTCTCTCTTTCCCTCCCTTTTTCTCTTCTTCCCTTTCTCCTTCCTTCCCTCCCTTTCTCTCTGTCTCTTTTTCTTTTTCCCTTAATGGGGCTGTTCACCAAGAGTCTGTCCTTGGCCCTGTTCTATTCTCTTTCTGTACTTCCTCTTTGACAAATTCTCCAATACCCAAGGTTTCAATTGTCAGTTCTACACAGATGATTCTTAAATCTGTATTTCCAGATTTGGCTCCTCATCAGAGCTCTAGATTCAGGACATCACCATCCAAATGTCTCATCAGTAATTCAAAGTGGATATGAATAGAACTGAGTACACCTTTACCCTTAAATCTGCTCCTTCATCTGACTTTACTATTTCTATGGTTCTACCATTCTTCTCATCTCCCATGCTTGTAAGCTTAGAGTTATCTTTAGTTCATCTTTCTTACTTGAGTTGCCAGATCCTATTAATTCTAATTCCTGCAATGTATTTCATATATGCAGCAGTGAGAGACTACTGGCTTTGAAGTCACAGGACTGGGTTCAAATCCTACTTCTGACACTTACTACCCAAGTAACCTGTGTTGTCATTTAATAGGCTAAGACCTCAGTTTCCTCATCTGTAAGGATTGGGTTGAACTAGATGATCTCTGAGATTCCTTACAGCTCTAAAAATCCATTATTACTACAATTCTTCATTTTCTTTTCCTGGATAATTAATAATAGCCTCTATAATAATTTTTCTTTACCATAGATATGATCTTCCTTCAGCCAACTATTTTCAGCAATTTTATATTGCTGAAATACCTGGATTTCAATGACCTCAACAATCTGATGTCACCCTATCTTTCCCAGTCTCTCCAAGTAGAGAGATGTCATCTGAGGCACTCAGCATATGTGCCTGACCTTTATTATACTAACAAGAGGCTTTCTCTCACTTCTTTTAATATCTTTCCCTGAAATTATTTTGTATTGATTTTCTATATTTTATGTTTCTATAAATATTCTATAATTTATACATTTATTTCAATGAATATATTTCTCCCATTAGAACTTAAACTCTTTGAAAGTAGAGACTATTCATCAAAACCATTTGGTACTGGCTAAGAAATAGAGTAGTTAATCAGTGGAATAGGTTCGGTTCACAGGACAAAATAGTCAATGACTATAGTAATCTAGTCTTTGATAAACCCAAAGACCCTAGCTTCTGGGATAATAACTCACTATTTGACAAAAATTGCTAGGAAAATTGGAAATTAGTACAGCAGAATCTAGGCATTGACCCACAAGTAACACCTTATACCAAGATAAGGTTGAAATGGATTCATGATTTGGATATAAAGAGTTATATTACAAGCAAATTAGAAGAATATAAGATAGTTTACCTCTCAGATCTGAGGAGGAGGAAGGACTTTGTGACCAAAGAAGAAGTGGAGATCATTATTGAACACAAAGTAGATAATTTTGATTATATTAAGTTAAAAAGTTTTTGTATAAACAAAACCAATGCAGACAAGATTAGAAGGGAAACATTTTTGCATTCAAGGGTTCTGATAAAGGCCTCATTTCTAAAATATATAGAGAATTGACTCAAATTTATAAGAATTCAAGCCATTCTCTAATTGTTAAATGGTCAAAGGATATGAACAGACAATTTTCAGATGAAGAAATTGAAACTATTTCTAGTCATATGAAAAGGTACTTTAAATCACTATTGATCAGAGAAATGCAAATTAAGACAACTTTGAAATAACACTACATACCTCTCAGACTGGCTAAGATGACAGGAAAAGATAATAATGAATGTTGGAGGGAATGTGGGAAAATTGGGATACTAATACATTGTTGGTGGAACTGTGAACAGATCCAACCATTCTGGAGAGCAATTTGAAACTATGTCCTATGAAACTATAATACACCTTTTGATCTAACAGTATTTCTACTGGGCTTATATCCCAAAGAGATCATAAAAGAGGGAAAAGGACCCACATGTGCAATAATGTTTGTAGCAGTGTTGTTTGTAGTGACAAGAAATTGGAAACAGAGTAGATGCCCATCAATTGGAGAATGGCTGAATAAATTATGGTATATGAGTGTTATGGGATATTATTGTTCTGTAAGAAATGACCAGCAGGATGATTTCAGAGAGGTCTGGAGAGACTTACATGAACTGATGCTAAGTGAAGTGAATAGAACCAGGAGACTATGGTACACAGAAATAGCAAGATTACATGATGATCAGTTCTGATGGACATGGTTCTCTTCAACAATGAGGTGATTCAGGCCAATTCCAAAAGAACTGTGATGAAGAGAGCCATCTCCACCCAGAGATAGGACTGTGAGAACTGAGAGTGGATCACAACATGGTGTTTTCTTTTTGTTGTAGTTTCCTTGAATTTTTTTTTTCTTTTTCTTTTCTTTTTTTTTTACTTTTTGATCTGATTTTTTGTTTTGTGCAGCAAGGTAATTGTATAAATATGTATGCCTATATTGGATTTAGCATATATTTCTACCATGTTTAACATATATTGGATTACATGCCATCTAGGGGAGGGAGTGGGGAGAAGGGAACAAAAAGGGAACACAAGGTTTTTCAAGGTCAATGTTGAAAAATTATCCTTGAATATGTTTTGAAAATTAAAAAAAACTTCAATAAAAAAGAAATTAGAGACCATTTCACTTTTGTTTTTGTTTTCTTAGTGCCTCTCACATTTCTTAATGCTTTTTTTTTTTTGCTTTTTACTGAGGCAATTGGGGTTAAGTGACTTGCTCAGGGTCACACAGCTAGGAAGCATTAAGTGTCTGAGATCAGATTTGAACTCAAGTCCTCCTGACTTCAGGGCTGATGCTCTATCCACTGCACCATCTAGCTGCCCCTTAATGAATGCTTTTTGAATGAACATTTACCAAATAATTCAGCATAGTGTATATAGCAGGATGCATCCCCTCACATAGGACTATCATGTGGCTCAAAGGTAAGTCAAATTGACATCTTTAGTCTTTTCTCTTCCTTCTTTTGCTATGAGAGATTTTACTTCTTGCCAGGAGGAAAAACAGGATGTTGGCCAGAAGCTTGATCACTCTGCCCTTTAGAGAAGGAGTAGTAATCAAGAATTATATTTATTAATATCTTAAATGTTATTAGTCTAGAGGATATAGTTTTCAGGTTCAAGCTAAACTTTAAAAATATTTTTATTTCATTAAATATTCCTTAGTTAAATATAAAATAATTTTTAACAACCATTTAAATTTTTTTTCCCTTTATGTATAGAAGAATTGCACATGCTTAATATATATTGGATTACTTGTTGTCTAAGAGAGGGAAGGGGAAGGGAAGGAAAACATTCAGAACACAAGATTTTGTAAGGGTGAATGTTGAAAATTATCTATGTATATATTTTGAAAATAAAAACCTTTAGTTAAATTTTTTTCTTTCTCATGGTTATACTCCCCCTAGAAAGCAAGCAATGTAATATCTATTATGCATGCAAATTCATGCAAAACATATTTTCATATTAGCCATGTTATAAAAAAGATGGACAAAAAACTAAAACAAGAAAAATGAAGAAAATGAAAAGGTATGCTTCAACTTGCATTCAGAATTCATCAGTTTTTTGGGGGGAGTTTCCTTGGTTGGAGTAATATGGTTTAAATCTAGAGAGGCAAGTGGGAGCCAGACCAGAGAGCAAAATCTACTGTCACTGCAGACTGAAGCATGCAATAATATGTCCACTTTGTATGTGTGTGTGTGTGTGTGTGTGGTTGTCTATGTTTTCTTTTACAACATAACTAACATGGAAATACGATTTGCATGACTATACATGTATAACCTGTATCAAATTGTCTTCTCAATGAAGGGGGAAGAAAGGGAAGGAGGAAGAAAAATTAGAAAATTAGAACTCCATGTTTTTTAATGTTAAAAAAATGTTTTTTACATGCAATTGGGAAAAAAGAAAACCTATTTTTATTCTGGGGTAAAATATAAACAGCCTGAAAAAGGAAGGATAAGCTGCATCTACCTTTAGCCCCAATACTACAAAAAGGGGCAGAGATAGGGAGAGTTGGTGGTGGCTTCTGGAAGAACAGGAAGGATGGAGTCATAAACAGGATTAATTCTGGGTCAGTGGTGTTAAATACCCTGCCAGCATACCACCCACAACACTACCCAGTGCAGCAGGAACCAGATTAAAATGTGACTGGGAAATATTTAACAAAATAAATAAAAAGACAGTAAAACCTAGATTGTGTTACATTTTAAAACTAAGTCAATATGTAGCCCACAGGGATCCTTATGTAAAGATTAGTGGCCCCGGGTTTCTATTTGCATTTGACACTGCTGTTCTGGATGGTCAGGTTTTCATGTCAGAGGAGTGGGTTAAATTCTTCAATTAGATAACTCTTGGCTATGCGTCACAGCAAGGAACAGAATACATATCAGAAACCCACTCCCAGGCTTACAATAACAATACAACATTAGAGCTAGACAGATCTTTGGAGATCAATGGAGATCACCTAGGTTAACTTTTCACAGATGAAGAAACCAAGACTCAAATAACCAGTCAAGATGGTAAGTAGCAGTGATCCATTATAATGCAATTTGCTTGACTCCAAGGCCAGCATTCTTTCCCTTGCACCATGCTGTAATAACCTTTTCCTTACTGAAGCCTTGCTAATGTGGTGGGCTAATGGTGCCTTTAATCTTTAGTTCAGAAGGTAGAAGTAATAGAGATAAAGGCTACAATTAAAAGCACAAGCCAGTCAGTCAAGATTTTATTAAATATTTGTTATGTACTAAGCACTGGATTAACTATCAAAAATAAGATAATTACCCTCAAGGAGCTTACATTCTAATGTGTACAAAAGTACAAAAATAAAAGTCAAGGTCACCAGATGGTAGCAAAGGAAAAAGGCTTTAGGTGGTTGGCAGCAAACTAGTATCTAGTGGCTGCCCTTCCAGCCTGGGATCAATTGACTCAGAAGCCGCTTTTTCCCTCTGGACTCAGGCAGAGCTGACTCCAAGACTAGGGAGGAAAAGGTTGGACAGGAAGGTAAGATGCCTGGATGGACTCACTCAACCTTGAACACAAAGTCTTTTCAAAGTCACTAGAGCTTAAAAGCTGCCTTTGAAAGATGAGCAGAGAACTGAGCCATCAACTAAGAGATCATTCAATCACCAAGGGCTTATTGGGATTCTTAGTATGAGCCCAGGTCTGAGCTGTGCACTACCAAATCAATCAACAAGCTTTTAGTGGGGATCATAGTGTTTGAAACTCAGAAATGATCTAGTTTGAAGCCCTCCTCTTTTTCTATAGTATTTTATTTTTTCCCCAATTACATGTCAATTCAATTTTTAGCATTCATTTTTATAAGATGTTGAGTTACAAATTTTTCTCCTCTCTCCCTTCCTTCAGTTCTTCCAAAAATGGTAGGCAATTTGATATAGGTTATATATGTGTTATCATGTAAAACATATTTCCATATGAATCACAGTTGTGAAAGAACAAACAGATGAAAAGGGGGAAAATGTGAAAAAGAATAAAGTGAAAAAACATATTCTATCTGCATTCAGAGTCTAATTGTTCTTTACCTAGATGTGGAAAGCATTTTCTTTCATGAGTCCTTTGTATTTGTCTTGAATCATTGTGCTGTTGAGAAGAGTTGAACCCTTCATAGTTAACTGTCACACAGTGTTGCTGATACTGTGTACAATGTTTTCCTGGTTTTGTTCAATTTGTTTTGCATCAGTTAGGATAATTCATTTCAGGTTTTTCTGAAATCTGCCTGTTCATCATTTTTTATTGCATAATAATATTTAATTATATTTATATACCACAACTTGTTCAGCCACTTCCCAACTGATGGACATCACCTTAATTTCCAATATTTTGACATCACAAAAAGGACCTCTGTGATCATTTTTACATATGTGGTTCCTTTCCCCCTGTTTTATGACCACTTTGGGATTTAAATATAATGGTAATCTTGCTGGGTTATGCACAGTTTGGTTGCCCTTTGGGCATAGTTCTAAATGGCTCTCTAGAATGGCTGGATCAGTTCACAATTCCACCAACAATGCATTAGTGTCCCAATTTGCACATATCCTCTGCAATATTTATCATTTTCCTTTTTTCCTTTTGTCATATTAGTCAATTTGATAGATGTAAGATGGTACCTCAGAGTTATTTTAATTTGCATTTCTCTAATCAAGAGTGGCAGATTATTTCTTCATAGACCCATAGATAACTTTGATTTCTTCATCTGGAAATTGGATGCTTATAGTCTTTGATCACTTATCAGTTGGGACACAGCTTGTATTCTTTTAAATATGACTCAATTCTCTCTACATATTTAAGAAATGAGGCCTTAATCAGACATTTATTGTAAAAAATATTTCCTAGTTTTCTGCTTTCCTTCTAATATTGATTGCATTTGGTTTTGTTTGTACAAAAGATTTTAATTTTAATATAATCAAAATTATTTATTTTGTATTTTACACTGCTTTCTGTCTCTTGTTTGGTCATGAATTCTTTTCTTCCCTGTAGAGCTGACAGGTAGACTACTCCTTGCTTTTCTAATTTGTTTATGTTATTACCTTTTATTTCTAAATAATATACCCATTTTGATCTTACCTTGGTTATGGTGTGAAATGTTGTTTTATACTTAATTTCTATCCTATTGTTTTCCATTCCCAACAGTTTTTGTCAAATTAGGAGTTCTTATCCCAAAGGCTGGGGCTTTATTTATTGCATTTATTGGATTTATCAAACACTAGGTTAAGATGGTCATTGACAACTGAGTGGGCTTTGAACCAATACCTGAAAGCTACAAAGGATGCTCCAAGATAGAAATCATTACAAGTATGTGCAGTGATGGATAGTTGAGAATATATGAGATGTGTTCAGGAGAAATCAAGAAGAACAGATTGGCTCTGACACAGAGAATTTTCATATGGCAGAAAGAATAATAATGAAAACTCACATCTATGCAGAATTTTGGGGGCAAGTCATTTACCCAGGGTCACACAGCTTCTACATGTCTAAGGACAGATTTGAACTTAGATCCTCCTGACTCCAGGGCCAGTTCTCTATCCAACTCATCACTTGGCTGTCCTGTTTATGCAGAATTGCAAAAGTTTGCAAAACACTTCCTTGATGATTCTGTGAGCTAAATAGGTCAAGTATCATTATCCTTGTTTCACAGAATGACAAAATGAGATACATACAAGTTAAATGATTTACTCAGTCATATAGGAACTGGAAATCAAAACTGAGGCCAGGAGGACCTGTATTCAAATCCCACATCTGATATACAGTGTAAATGTGACTATGGCCAAGACACTTAACCTCTTAAGGCTTTAGGTCACTCTTTAAGCAAATAGGCATTTTTTTAAAAAAATGAATATGAATCCAAGAGAAGGTGATGACAAACATTGGTAGGGAGTGTTTCCTCACCCAGAAGCTCCCTTTATCAATGAAATCACAGGTTCAGTTTCTATCTTTATCAACAGAACTAATGTCAAATCTGGGCTTGGACCAAAATCTTTTGACTCCTAATCTCCTTCTATTATAGCATCCTAGGGGAGAGGGTGATAGGAATCAGTGAGTCCATTAATCAGTATATATGTATTGAGCAACTACAATATGCTCAGTATGGTTTTTGGATAGCATATGGTTGACCCATGTACCAAGTAAAATTTAAGAATACATTGGAGTGAAGCTCCTTAGTTCTTGAAGGGAGAGTTTTGAAGATAGTAACATGATTTTCTTGTTGGAGGGGTAGCCTTTCTGGTACATAGATAGTTTAATCCTGCATTTGACTAGCCCTCTGGTACATAGATATCTTAATCCTGCATTTGACTAGCTGGATCAATGCCCAGGACCCCAGGCTATTTGCTTCAACTATTTCCCAACAGATACTTCAAGGTGGATTCAGGCTCTGAAGTTCTTGCTTTATGTCATGGCTTCATGTATTCTGTGGAGAGTGGGTTGGAAAAAAAAGAGTAACTCAGTTGAGAGAAATGACAGTATCCAGCAATGACATATGAACATTGAGTTTCCAATTCCTGGACATTAGTGGAGGGCATTTGAAGGGAACTTACTGACATGCAGTTATCCCTTCCACATTGCAGGGATCAGAACATGGCACCCCTATAATCTGGAAAATCTACAAAGAATGTTTTTAGCCCTTCCTTCATACCAGAGAAGAAATCTGAATTATTATGGGATTAAATAAATGTTGACATCATACAATAGTATTCATATGTATATTTATGCATTACTCAGTCTCTAAACTTTTTTCTATGTCATCTACTAGCCTTTGTAGATTGTCTATAGTTTTTACAAAACTTCTTCCAAATTCCATCTTAATTTCTTTTGCCGACCCATGCTATATTAAAATCACAATGGGGAAAGTCACAATGTAGAAGTTATAATTGTATTATCATCAGATCATAAAACTCTGAAGCTGGGAGGGACCTGAGGAGGGAGCATCTTTTCCAATATATTCATTTCAGAGGTGAAGAAACGGACTCCCAAAGTACTTGCTTAGAGTCATGCAGCTATAAATTCAGACACTGGTCCAAGGCCTATTCGGTGCCCCCGATGGGTTGGGAAACTGTTTCATTAACATGCATGTCTTTCGAATAAACACAATGTCTGTTTGATGTGGGATGTCTGAAGTCTATCCCTTGTCCAGTGGGGTCACCAGCACACATTTTCCAAGTCTTTGTTTTCACGTTTTTGCAACCCTGTCTCCAATAGCCTGGTGCCGGCGTGATGTTTAAAACAAGTCATGGTTGCGTGTCTAAAAGCGATCCGTGACAAATTGTACAACAGTATGTCATGTTGATGCTGACTGACAAATGCCTTTGGGAGACTGACAGGGATCACAGCTGCGTCTGGGTCCTTAGATTACAAGCAGCAAGTGAGAGGCAGAGTGGCGGGAATGTCTGAGAAAGCTGTCACTGCCTTATAATTAGATCTCAAACCAGTCTCAAGTCCCCAAGGCTGAAATTTCTCTTAAAGGCAACTCAGAATCTGGAAGTAGGCTGATCTACTTACTCAAATGGTAAAGAACAGATGAGTGATACTTTGATTTTAAGGTGCTAGCAAGAGAATAATCCAAGGAGAAATTGCCAGTCTCAGGGATGCCAGTATCATTTTTTTTTTTGTTATTGAGGAATCTAATAGAAAAAAAGGCTGCAAGAGATGTTGGGGAGGTAGAATTAACAAGATTGGAAGCTGATGGTATAATAGAATAATAGATTTAGAGTTCATTGGACAAACCAGGAAACTGAGGTTCAGATAAAGTAACTTACCCAAGGTATCAGAGATAGCAAATGACAGCTCTGAGATCTGAACCAATTTAACTCCAAACCCAGCACCCTTTCCATCTCCTCATAGTGCAGAGGATTCAAAAAGGATTCCAAGATTATGTACGTGGGTAACTGAAAAATGATGGTTTTCTCATCAGAAATAAGGATATTAAAAAGAGAGTTGGGTTAGAAGATATTGTGTTCAATTCTGGATATACTGAGTTTGAAAATTTTAAAACCTTTAGATGTATATAAATCCATGTAAGCAGCTGGTGATAAAGGCATGATGGGCACCTAAGTGGCACAGTGGATAAAATGCAGCACCTGGAGTCAGGAAGACTTATCTTCTCAAGTTAAAATCTGACTTCAGATACTTACTAACTGGGTGACTCTGGGCAAATCACCTAACCCTGATTGCCTCAGTTTCCTCATCTGTAAAATGAGCCGGAGACAGAAATGGCAAACCACCCCAGTATCTTTGCTAAGAAAACATTAAATGGAGTCAAGAAGAGTCAAACATAATTGAAATGCCTAAACACAATTAGCATACAGTTGGCAATAAAAGAATAGAGTTTAGGTAAGAGAGTGGTCCTGCATATATAGCTATGAGAGTCATCTCTGTAGAGATGATATAGGCAGAAATTGCAAAGACACATATGTAGGCATGGTCTAAAGAAAAGATTTCTAAAAATCTGAACTACTCAAAAGTGAAGGGTTTGGGAAGAGTGTTTTTCCTTCCTAAGCAAAAGCTGGATGAGTGCTTGTCAGGAATGCTGTAGTAAAGATTTTAGTTCAATTATGGATTGGGCCAGATTGCCATTATAGTTCTTTCCAACTCTGAAATTTTGTGAGTTTAATTGAATTTCACATCATTCATTATTAAAAACAGAACAAACTGAACCCAACCTCAGATTCAACTAGTCTTGGTCCTACAATTAATTTAGATGATTCTTATTTGGACTCATTATTAATATACATGTTCACATGCTATTACTAATATATGTTCATGTTAACATACTATACATTTGCATATATGCAGATATATACTAAAATATAATAGACTAATATATACATTTATATTTATTTATAAAGGACTTATATATAATTATAAAGGACTATATATACACATATATGGAGAGGAAATATGTATAACTATAAGGGATTATGCTTATATAATTCTTGATCATTTTTGCAACATACTTTATGTGCATTGTCTCATTTGTTTTTTATAATATAACTAGAAAGTAGATACTCAAATGTTATAACCTCCATTCTACAGGTAAAGAAATAGCCACAGTGCATTTAAGTGACTTGCACAAGATTACACTGGTAAAGGCAGATTATTTTTTCAAACCTAGTTCTGCTGACTACATAGTTAATACTGTTCTTTCATATGTCTCAATGAGATTCATAGAATGAATTGATTCACAGAATGTTAAAATTGAGATCGCCTAGTTAAACCTCCACATCTGACAGATGAGGAAACTGAGGCTCGGAGAGGGGAAGTGATGATCCAAAATCCCAAGGCTGGTAGGTGGTAGAGGCAGGACTACAGCTCATCCCTGCTGACATGTTTAGCTTCCCACTACATCACATTGCTCCTCTTGTCTCAGCCCTAACCCAGAACAGATAGGGTCTTAAGTCAGGTTTTAATGGAAAAGAAAGAGAGTATATAAAGAAATTGGCTTGAAGGATGACTACTGAAAGTTAAAATCCTTAGCAACATACACACACACACTGTCTCTAAGCACCAAATCAATTGATCATCAGCAAACTTGAATGAGTCTGTTTGTTCATTCTAATGGAATGGTACAAGCAAATCACTGCCACTGATACCTAATTTATAAAGAAATAGAAAGAGTTTTGTTTTGCTTTTTTGGAATAAGTACACTCACTCCCATCTTTATCCCCCTCCTAGGAAACTGGAAGTTGCTACAGCACTATGGAATAGCCCTGGATTGTAAATCCACACACTTGGGTTGTAATCTCAGTTTTGCCACTAGTTGGAAATCCATGTGACCCTTTATCTCTTTGGGGCTGTTTCCTCACCTATGAAATGATAGGATTAGATTAGATAATTTTAGAGGTTGTTCTCACCCTTTGGTTTTATCATTTCCTCCCTCTCATGACTTCTCTCTGTCCCAGTCCCCCAAGTTTGAGCTGTACTATTGCCACTGCCATCAAAACCAGTGTCTTGAGGTGCTATTTTGGCCATATCTCTGATGGATCCCCTTTCTAGGAACTCAGAGATTTGCACAAAGAAGTTGATAGGTTAATGAGGCTTAAAAAAAATCAAATGTCTTTAATTGGACAAATTTTACCTCATACAGGAAAGATGCTTAACTTGAGCAATTTAGGGGAGAGTGAAGCATGAGGAAGAAGAGAAGTAAAGGGGCAGCTAGGTGGCCCAGTGGATAGAGCACCAGTCCTGAAGTCAGGAGAACCTGAGATCAAATGTGACCTCAGACACTTAACACTTCCTAGCTGTGTGACTCTGGGCAAGTCACTTAACCCCAATTGCCTCAATTAAAAAAAAAGAAGAAGAAAAAGTAAAAGTTCAGACAGGGTAGGGTCAATAGGATCTCGATCTTCAGAGAGACAAAAATACACTTGGATCTCCAAAGGGACAGGATACTTCCATGTCTTAGCAAGGGTATGTGTGTTAAGTAATGGGGGAAAGGGAGAAAATCTTAAGGGAGAGGGTGAGAGGAAATGGAGAAGAGAATTTTCTGATTATTGCCCTTATTACAAGTCCTTGCCACTTTTCCCATTGCCATGCAGGCACATCTTGGGGTCTATTCCATATAACAAAATGGTTCAGATATATATGCTAAAGAAAGCAGGCCATGCTCAGGGCCACTTCTGGTGTCATAGGCAGCAGTTTGGTACCAATTAGTGAGGAAGATGGAAGTTTCCAATAAGAAGTTTCCAGAGAAAGGACAGAATGGGAGTTACTAGCCAGGAGGAGAGGGTATGTCTACAGCAGAGATAGTCTGTCACAAGCAAAGCTAAACTCAAGAAATTAAAGTCTTTAGGCTTTTGCATATTAAAAAAATCCCTTTTCTCAGTAAGTTAGTGAAGACAAGTTTACAGTTTTTCAAAAGAATCTGTTATAGGCAACTAAACAAATGAACCAAAACTGGAAAGGAAGAAAGAAATAGGAAAGAAAAATTTCAAAAATAGATAAGTGAATGGGTGTTTACAGAATATCCAATCCTTAACTAAGAGCAGGCAGTAGGCTGCTTTGGCTAGAACTATATCAGTGCCCATAATTTTTTTTTTTTAACCTTCACCTTGTCCAAGAGGACTTGTTTTTATTTTAGTTTTGTTTTGTTTTGTTTTGGTCTCTGGGCTCCTGAAAGTTCTAGAAAGTCCTTTTAATGAAAAGTTTCTTCATCTGTTGTTCCAAGTTAAAATCCAGGTCTTTTCTCACCAATGGCCATATAGCTCTGATTCCTTGCACCATCTTTCTTTGGAGCTTCTCTTGTCCTCTGGTTTCACTAATCATCAATCATAAGCATTTTCACCATCATCATCAATTACCCCACAATTGTATGATTCAGCATGTATGATTTTGATTAAGTCTTTTAATTTCTCCAGGTCTCAATTTAACCATCTTTAAAATGATAAATTAAAAGTAGATGACTTCTAAGGTCCTCTAAATCTATGATACCTAAATCACATCTTCTCCCTCCAGGTACTGAAGACTTCTGTCTCTTTCTATTTAAAATTTCCAAACTTTAAGAATCATAAGATCTTAGGATGTCAGAGTTGGAAGATAGATCATTTAATTCATATGCCTTCCTCATTTGATAGTGAGACCACTTACTGAGTTTCAGTTTATTTTTATGATTCTTCTAATTCTGAGGTCTTTATTTATTTTTCTTTTTTTTTATAATACTAGCTTTTTATTTTTCAAAATACATGCAAAGTTAGTTTTCAACATTCATTCTTGCAAAACTTTGTGTTCCAAATTTTTCTCCCTCCTTTCCCTCCTAACCCCCTTTCCCCTAGACAGCAAGTAATCCAATATATGTTAAACATGTGCAATTCTTCTAAACATATTTTCACATTTATCATGTCTTAGCTCATTTATTAAGGAAATATTTAATTGATCATGTGGATCTTGCCCCATCCTGTGGCTGATAAATTCCCACCTTTTGTTCTTTCTGAACTCTATGAATTACAAAGGTCAGGTTACAAGCATTCTCAACATATGCTTGGGTTTCTCTCTCAGGAATGAATATGTCCGACCTCATAGTCATGAGTAGTTGGGTTTTCCTCTCTTCAGAATGGGCTTCTTAGGTACCAGGCAGCCATGGAACCAATAGGTCTGTTCCAAAGGATGCAAAGATTCCAAGCAGATTTCTCACAAGACCTGAACCTTAGAGATTCATAAATACCAAAGGACCTGAGCTTGCAGGGACTGCAGAATCAGCAGAGTGATCACCTTAATGTGTCTTATTCCCCAACATCTTAGATGAGATTACATCACTATCAAAAAGTTCAAGTTCAATATAACTCAGGTGAAAAGATCTAATAATACAGATGCTTAGCTAAAGGTACCTTACTACCTCCACCTGCTGCTCATCCTGCCAGTTCCCCAGTATTTGTAATGAAAATCCATGGAAGCTGCTCCTGTACATTACAGAACCTGGGAAATTGGGTCCCTCACTTTTATGGTTTGCAAATTCCTACCTCTTATTATTCTTATCTCTGAGAATCAGACTTATCTGCCAAAAGCAAAATCCTTTTCCTCTGCCACATTTCCTGAGACCTCACACCTGTCCATCTCTTCTAGCTCTCCAAAGTCCATATGCACCTCTTCCTATTTTATTATGGCCTTTGAGACCTTGCACCTACTTTTTACAATCTTTCTTTGATTCCAGGCTGCTTCCTCTCATATTCTTTTCATCTTCTATTGCTCAGCAAAACCTGGCTCTGTCTTGAAGACTTTTACATTTCTGACCATCCCCTCATTTTTGCAAAGGCATGGGCAGAGATTCTTCTCATATTTCTTTTAGGGGGCTGCGCTTATTCTTTATAATTTTGCAATACTCATTTTTTCTTATTTCGAGGTGGCGCTGCTTCCCTTTATATCAGTGAGATCATTATGATACATTATTTTCTTGGCTCTACTTTTTCTCTTTTTTCATTTCACTTAATTATTTCCATGTTTCTCTATATTTATTATATTATCATTTTGTATAGTATAGTGAAACTCCATTATATTCATACACTACAATTTTACTATTCTGCATTCAATGAGCATCTACTTTGTTTCAAGTTCTTTGCTACTATGAAAAGTACTGCTATAAATATTTTTGTATATTTGGGATGTTATCTTCTTCCAGGATATATGCCTAATGGCTGGATTTTTAGGTCAAAGAATATGGACATTGTAAGCATTTTCTTTGTAGGTTTTGAGATTGCTTTTTTATGATAGTTCAGCATCTCAATCAACAAAGCTATTTTACCCATTTTTCCATGTAGCCTCTTCAACACTGACTATTCCCATCTATTGTCATCTCTGCTGGGTGTGAGGTTTGATTTCAGACCTGTTTTCACTTGTATTCCTCTGATTATTATTAATTTGGAACATGCTTTCATATGGTTGTAGTTCTTTTGTTTTCTGAGACCTGTTTGATCATATTCTATGACACTTTTATACTAGGGAATAGCTTTATATTTCAATTCACTTTAGTTTCTCCTATCAATGGCCATACCTTAGATCTTTCCAATATCTGGGATACTACTACCTCCATGACTTTGCTGACATTCTCTTTTCATCTCTCTTCCTCTCCTTCTCTCTCTCTCTCTCTCTCTCTCTCTCTCTCTCTCTCTCTCTCTCT
>JAJPUD010001508.1:330871-361089 GCA_023553655.1 Myrmecobius fasciatus | reverse complement strand
TCTCTCTCTCTCTCTCTCTCTCTCTCTCTCTCTCTCTCTCTCTCTCTCATTGCCCGTTTGTCTATCTTTCTCTCTCTCTCATTCCTCCTTTTTTCACCTTATCCACAATTTTTACTTCCTCTGTTTCTCTGTTCTCCCAATCCAGTCCTTTTCTGGCCCCATTTTTTTTTTTCTTCTTATGAACAAATGAGATTAGAGTTTCTCTCTGCTTTCATAGTTTGGCTATAACTGGAAGTTCCACCTTTTAGCTTAGATTTCAGGGAATTAAGTTTTAGATTGGTGATGGTGGTGGGGTGTTCCTTTAAACATTTTTATTTCCATTAAAAGAAGAGAAGCACATCTGTTTTCAGAGTTTTAACTGGAGATATGGTATAAGAAAGAGGCTTCTCCCCCACCCCCCAAAGGTGAGTTTTTTCCCTCAGAAGCTAAATTCTTTTGGAATACAGAACAACCAAGTAGCTAAGTAGAACATTTAGTCTGTCTCTGAAACTACTTCCTCCGGCTAAAATTATCTGTGTCATTAACCCAAGTCTCTAATTGACTAAGGGTTAGAAAGCCCTAAGTTTTTACTCCGCTTTGAAGATCTGTATCTCTAATTCCATTTCAGAAGACTCTGTCAAAGACTCTCCCAGATCAGTAAGGGTCAGAGGCCCTTGGATCCCTCCTCCCACAAAGATCCTTTAGTCATCTATGTAAATGCTTTCACTTCTTATAATTTCAGCTTCTAACCTCACTATTCTACAGAAATTTCTCTTCTTTTTATTTATTTTTAAAATGTTTTTATTAAATGCTTTTTATTTTTAAAATACATACAAAGATAGTTTTCAACATTCACCCTTGAAAAACCTGGTGTTTCAAATTTTTCTCTCTCCCTTCCTTCCATCCTCCTCCTCTAGACAGCAAATAATCCAATATAGGTTAAACATGTGCAATTCTTCTAAACATATTTCCACATTTATCATGCTATACAAGAAAAGTCAAATCAAAAAGAAAGAAAAATATGAGAAAGAAAACAAAAAGCAAGCAAACAACAACAAAAAAGGTAAAAATACTATGTTGTGATCCACATTCAGTTTTCATAGTTCTCTTTCTGGATGCGGATGACTTTCACCATCACAAGTCTATTGGAATTGGTTTAAATCACCTCATTGTTGAAGAGTCCATCAGAATTGATCATATAATTTTGTTACTGTGTACAATGTTTTCTTGGTTCTATTCATTTCACTTAGCATAAAGCTGATGCAAGTCTCCCCCAGCCTTTCTGAAATCATCCTGCTTATCATTTCTTACAGAACAATAATATTCTATTACATTCATATACCATAACTTATTCAACCATTCCTCAATGTTGAGCATCCATTCAGTTTCTTTTAACTACTAAACTAAAGACTTCTTCTTCCTAGTCATTTTTTATTTTACTTCTCTAAAGCTCTTGAACAAGCCTTCCTTCTACATACATTCTTTTCCTTTGGTTTCTATGACACTGTTCTCTCCTAGATTAAGTTCTACATATATGACTGTACCTTTTCAATATATTGGACTGTACCTTTTCAGTTCCTTTTGCTGATTTATCATCAATTTTCTTGGTTGTGGGTGTCTCTCAATGCCTTGTTCTTTATCCTCTTAAATCTTCCTGCTTTAAATTATCTCCCTTGATGATTTCATCATTCCGCCCCCCCCCCCAATTGGGATCATTTATCACATTTATGCAGATGATTCTCAAATTCACAACTGGTTCTCCTGAACTCCATTCCCAAGCCACCAAATGCCAAATAAACATTTCAACCTGGACTTCCTATCAGTTTCTCTTACTCAACATGTCCAAAATAAAATGCACCATCTCTTCCTGTATTCGCCAAAGGAAATTTTTTTGTTCTTAACCTTAACTTTCTCTCACCATCTGGATTCGGGGTTGCCAAATCTTGCCTTTCTACCTACCTTCACAATATTTTTTGAATCTTTATCCTTTCTACACATAAAGCCAGCAACCTACTTTGGGCTCTCATTATCTCTTACTCTGACTATAGTGATAGCATACTATTTAGTCTTTCTCCTTCCAGTCGCTCTCTTCTTTAATTCATTCTCCACTCAATTAAAAGTATAGGACTGATCTCATTATTCCCCTGCTCAAAGGCTTCAGTGATTTCTTGTTGATATTAGAATAAAATATAGAGTTCTTAGCCTGGCATTTTAGGGTCTTGAACTATTTTACTCCAACCTACATTTTTCAATTTGTTACATCTTTCTTGTTCATGCATTCTATAGTCAATACAATTTGACATTCCATCTCTTGCCTTAGTGCCTTTATACAAGTTGTTCCCCATGTATGAAATGCACTCCTTCTTTCTCTCTACTTTTCAGAATCTTTATCTTCCTTCAAGACAGAACTAATTTTACCTTTTCTTTGAGACTTCCCTTGATCTCCTGGTAGTTAATTCTCTTCCCTCAAATTAATTTGCAGTTATGCATCTGGGTTCGTTGCTTCCCCCTTCCACCATCAGAATGTAAATTCCTTTTGAGTAAAGACAACAATTAACCCTTCTACATTGGTGAGTTAGGAGCAACCCCTCCCACCCCCCCCAAATCTGGAAAATTCATGTAAAAGTTTTGATCCTCCTTTTGTACCAGAGAACAGGTCTGAATTTTTTCTTTTATTTACAGTATTTTTACAGTATCTTATTGTAAAATTTAGGTTAAGTATTTTATCAAAAGACTCTGTGTTGTCTGCTGGCCTTTGAGTGTCACCTGCAGTTTCTGCAAAACTCCCCCCAAAATTCCCATTTACATTCGTATGTCAACCCATAATATATGGAAACTACAATAGGGAAAGTCACAATATGGAAGGGATAATTGTATTTCATTCTTATCTATGAATCTCTAGCATGCCCTTTTGTCTCTTCCTCATAGTTAGCATTTCATAAATGTCTGATGAAGGGAATTGAATGCTGAGGATTCTAGGATAGTAGAATTTAAGTTGGAAAGTTCCTTGAAGATCATCTATTCAAATTACTTCATTTTAAACAACTCTTTGACTCATTTTGGGACAGTTAGGTGATGCAGTAGATAAAGCACTGGCCTTGGATTCAATAAGATTCATCTTCCTGACTTCACATCTGGCCTTTCTGTGTGACTCTGAATATGTCCCTAACCCCCGTTTGCCTCAGTTTCCTCATTTGCAAAATGAGCTGGAGAAGGAAATGACAAACCACTCCCGTATCTCTGCCAAGAAAACCTAAAATGGGGCCCATGGAGATCTGGACACCATTGAAATACCTGAAATATTAACAATATGACCCAAGTAAGGCAAAAACTACCTTCATTTCAATTTCTTCACTTCCTATTTCATATGATAGAGGTCAAAGTTGTATAATGAAGACAGAAGCAAAGAGGCATTTAAAGACTTTTGTCTTTAAGTGATTGCTTATAACTTATACCTGTGTGGGTAAGCATTTAGGATATCTCTGATCTATTGACTCCCCCTCCCCAACACTCCCACCACAGATGGAATGTGATGTAATCTCACAAGGTAAAAGACAGATGACAGAGACAAGGGGGCTTTAAGAAATTAAATGAATTAAAAAAGACTTATCCCTCACTTGACAGGGAACTAAGGTTCATAGGGCTTAAAAAATGTTCCAAATCCATAACTGTAAGAAACAAAGGTGGGCTTTGAAAACACATTCTCTTATCTGAAATCCAGGTCTACTGGACGAATATTTGTGAAACATTTGTAACTTTTCCTTTCCTCATTGTTTTTAATCCCATTTTGTCCCTCCCTTCCACCCAACATACTCTGTCTACTATTTTTGTTAAACAGTTAAAAGCTATGAAAATCTTTCAAGATCTCCATGCTTATTTTAGGCACAGGAGAATTCTGAGCAAGGAGGGATGGAGCCAATATAGCAGATAAAAGGCAGGATCAAGCAGAGGCTATAAACAGTTTTCTTCCACCATGATCCAAAAAGGAGGAGAAACTATGATTAAAAGCTACAGGTAGGGGCAGTCAACTGGATGGATCCTTGGTAACACAGAATTGTAGGACTGGAATTAGATCTGGTCCCACCTCACCATTTTATATGGAATTAGTAAACCTGGAGGGAATTATAATAGAATGAGGTCCAAGGCCCAGATAGCACCCTACCCTCAACTTTTTCAAACTCTTATTTTCTGATAAAAAATAACCCCATTTCCTTAGCCCAATTTTGCTGGAGACACAGCAGCCAACACTAGTCCTAGTGTAGTATTTTATTTATTTATGTTTTATCACTGTTTAGAGAAGCAAGCATCAGTGAGCTTGCTTGAGGAGGATGGGAGGACAGAGGTATGAGGCTGTGACTCTAATACAGGGTGCATATTATTGATATATTTTTTTTGTTTTCAATACCAGTATTTTTGGGAATATAACCCTAACTAACTCTGAGGGTGCGATCAAAATAATTTTAATTGCTTTTCTTTCCAGAGTCCATTGTTAAATTTTCATCATATTTACATCCTAGAAATCAGTGATCTACAAATCAGGGCTCAATTTATTATATTGTAGTTTAGACTTGAGAAAGTGTTAATAATGCTAATTAAACTTAAAAGTCTGTTTGCATATATTTTCTCCCCAGAGACTAGTTTTAAACATTTATCAGCACACCTCAGGTTTGCTCTATAAACATTGTCTGAGCTCAGCAGTAGTTCAGTAGAAGGCTCAAGCAATGAAGTCATAACCAGATTGGTTGTCCAGTGACTGGGCTAATAATAATCATAGTGTTAATGATAATAATAATAACTAGCATTTATATAGCACTTTTAGTGTTAGCCATTGCAAAGTGCTTTAAATTCATGATATCATTTGAGCCTCACAATACCCTGCCTACTCCCTCTTCCCTACACTGTGAACCTTCCTTTGTGTCTAGAAAAAACTGGGAAGCAAAGCCAGCCACATAGGGATGTTGACAGTGTATTCAACAATTCATATCCACAAGTCTCCTTGTGCTCTTTAAGGAAAGGAAGGAGGAAAATTAGTGTTTCTTCTGGCTCCAAAATTGATCGTTACACATACACAGCATCAGGATTTGTTTTTGTGTTCTTTTAACTGACATTACTGTGGTCACTAAACATATTGATTTCCTAGATCTGTTTACTTCATTCTGTATTAGGATGTGTTTTCCTTTAGAATCACTGTACATGACATACAGTTTCAAGAGACATGAATGCAGGATCTTTCTTAGGTATATTAGAGATTAAATAAGCTATGGCAATATATGTGTGAAAATGTATTCTAAGATCACAGCAACTCAGAAACAGGTTTCTGGATAGTAATCTGTAAATTGATGTGTGTGTGTGTGTGTGTGTGTGTGTGTGTGTGTGTATACAAGTATGTAAAATGCATACACAGCCCACAGTCCTGCTGAGCCTCCTCCCTGCTCTCATACAGCTCAGTGGGTCACACACAGGCACAGCATGGAGGCAGAAGACAGAAAAACAAGATTACAGATGTAATTTATGCACATCAATTGACCACAATATATTGGCACAATTTCCAGGCAGTGGACTGCCAGTAATGACTATAGTTTAAATACTCGACAAAGTGACAAAACCCATTAAGGGGTTTCTGTCCTGCTGAGTCGCCTGATTATGCCCTCTTCCCTTCACTCACTGGATTGCGCCTAGCTGCAACTCAGAAATGGAAAATTCTGAATCTGGAGATGTCTAGGGATCTCTCTGGGATTCACCCTAAGTTAAATGTGCCCTAGATCTGAGTTCGATTAAATCTTTCTTCCTCAAGCTAGGGATTAGGAACAAGGGTTCCAACCTGGTTATACTTGGGAATGATGGAGATGCACATTCAGGGGATGGAGTCTACCAAACTACTCTTGTTACTGTTTGTCCTTTATTCTTGAAGACGACCAGGACATCAGGAAGGTGATGTCTTGAGTTATAAGTGAATTGATTTGAAGTGAGGGAGGGCTGTGCAAAGTCACCTGCCTCACTTTCCCCTCCAGAACCATCTGGGTCCAGTGGCTAGATACAAATTAGGATGACTAGAAATGGCTCTGGATGCAGTAGACAACCTTGGTCTTTTTTAAACTAAGGCCTTTAACAGGTTTCAGTTTGTGTAAGGCAACACCATTTAATAACTAAGGATAGGTAAGAAATAAGGTAAAGAAAGGTCTCTTTTTACCTAATTAAAAAAAAAAAAGTCAGTTTGAGAGGGGAAGAGCCTCAGGGTTTCTGGCCAAAACAGAAACAATTGCTATTGACATTCACTATGAGCTATCAGAACCCAGAGTATGATTTAGGGAGGCTTAGGTTGGGACCTGTTGCTGGCCAATCAGTGACAGCCAGAGTGATCTGGATTTAAGGTATAGTCCTTAAGGGAAGTTATAAAGCAGCAAATTTGGGTTTGATGTAAGGGAAAACTTCCTAACAAAATCATCATGGGATGGAAAAAGCTGCCTTGCAAACTAGTGCAAACAAATATATACTTGTTGGAGATCCTCCTATGATCATATTTAAAGTTGGAAGTGACCTTAGAGGTTACCCCATCTGATCCTCTCATTTTCCTATGTGGAAAGAGAAGTCCAAAGAAGTTAAGACATTTGCTTTGGATCACACAGAGCTAGGATCCCTGTTCAAGGTCACAGATTCCATGTCCAATGATTTTGATCTTATTGATTTTTTTTTTAATAAACCAAAGTGGGTTTTGAACTACATTATTGACGAGAACATCCCAAATTGACTCTGAGGCTTTACACTGATTTCTATTAAATTTCACCTCTCCCAGCAAAAAAAAAAAAAAAAAAAAAGGTATAGTCCTTAAGAAAGAAATCTGATGTATTAATCCGAATAACTAAATTATCTTAGTTGGACCTTGAAGAATGGATGGAATTTGGCGAGATCTAGAGAAGAAAGAGCATTTTAGGCATTAAGAACAAGCATAAGATAAAGGGAAAACATGACTAGAAAATGGTGTTCATGGGGGGAAAAATGAAACTTATCTAGGAATTGGTGCAATTTAAACTCAACATGTTTATAATTGTAAACAAAAACAGAAGGCCATGACAACAAAGAAGGTGAATTGGATTTTAGGTTGCATTAAGGGAAGTAGTGTCCAGGATTAGGAAGGTGATAGTTTTGCAATACTCTGCCCTGTCCAGACTCCATCTGGAATATTTTATCTGAACATTGCATTTGGAAGGTCACTGATAAGCTGCCATCCAGAGGACAGTTGCCAATTAAGTACCTAGAGATCAAGGAACTGGTAATGCATAGTCTGAAGATGGAAAGATTTAGGGAGTTTCTGATCACTATATTTAAATATTAAGACACAGAAGAGGGTTTAAATTTGTTCTGCTCCACACCTCCTCCCCCCAGGATAGTAGAACTACAAATGATAGGTGGAAGGCACAAGAATGTTTAATTTGCTATAAGAAAACACTTTTTATTTTTTATTTTTTTAAACTAGGATTATTTATTTTTTTTAATTAAAGTTTTTTATTTGCAAAATATATGCATGGGTAATTTTTCAACATTGATCCTTGCAAAATCTTCTGTTCCAAATTTTTCTCTCCTTCTCTCCCATCGCCTCTCCTAAATGGTAGGTTGTCTAATACATGTTAATTATGTTAAAATATAGAACAAATCAAATATATGTATACATATTTATACAGTTATCTTGCTGTATAAGAAAAATCAAATCTACAAGAAAAAAAAACTTGAGAAGGAAAACAAAATGCAAGCAAACATCAACAGAGAGCATGAAAATGCTATTTTGTGGTCCAGACTCAGATCCCACAGGCCTCTCCCTGGGTGTAGATGGCTTTCTTCATCACTGAACAATTGAAACTGGTTTGAAACATCTCATTATTGAAGAGAACCATGTCCTTCAGAATTGATCATCATATAGTCTTGTTGTTGCTGTGTATAATGATCTGGTTCTGCTCGTTTCACTCAGCATCAGTTCATGCAAGTCTCTCCAGGCCTCTCTGAAATCATCCTGCTGGTCATTTCTTACAAAACAATAATATTTCATAACATTCATATATCATAATTTATTCAGCCACTCTCCAATTGATGGGCATCCATTCAGTTTCCAGTTTCTAGCCACTATAAAAAGGGCTGCCATAAACATTTTTGCACAACAAAACACTTTTTGACAATTTATATTTGTTCAGCTGTGTTTGACTCTTCATAACTCCATTTAGGGTTTTCTTAGCAAAAATAGCAGAAAAATTTGCTATTTCCTTCTCCAGCTGATTTTACAGATGACAAAACTGAGACAGGTTTCACCGACTTGCCCAGGGTCACATACAACTAATATGTGTCTGATGCCACATTTGAAGTCAGGTCTTCCTGGCTTCATTATTATTGCTCTATCTATTGTACCATCTCAATGTCTTTCTACAGTAAGAGGTAAAGCTAAGCTACTGCTAAACTCTAGGACTTTATCTACACAAGCAAGGTAGTCCTTGGTCCTATGAAGTACAGATTTCTCTTTTTTCTGAACGTTTCCTCATTTCCCAAGTAAATCTGGGAGGATTAATGGGGCTCCAGTGTATATGAACTCATCTGTGCCTGGCTGCACTCCCTGCTAAAGAAAAAGATGTAACCAAAGAGGTCACACCTGCAGCTAGCTGTGTCTCTGCCTCTGCCACAATCTCTTGGTGTTTCTGCGGCTTCAGCCCCCGTTTAATGACATGGAAAGCAAGATGGCTCCAGTGGGGAATTGGGCTCTGCAAACTGGATTCTGCTGTCAGCAGCCTTCCCTCAGGTGAGCCTTGACAGCAGCAATGTGGAGGCGGTGTCTGGGGGGAGCCATGCTTGGGAAGGCATTATTACCATAGTTGACAGGATACCTGAAGCAACTACTTATTGCTTAGCATTTTTTTTTTTTGGTCCTCCTCCCACCTCCACACACCCTTGAGCATCAATCTTGACAATTACACCATCCTTCCTATCTTAAAAAAAAAAAAAAAAAAGGTGAGAACCACAACATATTTCCTGCTTAATTGTCACAGGGCTGAGCTGTTCCAGTGCATCCTCCAGCAAGATAATTAATTTACAATTTCCCCCACCTCCACACCAGTAAGTGCAGCAAGGCTCTGGGGGGAAACCAATTAGAACTGACATTATCTCTTTCCCCTCCCAGCTTTATTTAATTATTATAGTTCTGATTTCAAGGGTGACATGCAATGATGATGGGTGACCCATCATCAGGTCATGTTCCATTAAGTGAGACCAGTCTATCAAGTTTGAGGCAGCTGATAGCTCAATATTAATAACAGAAAGGAGAGAGAAATCCAATTGTTTTGAAATAGGTCTGCTGAGGAATGACCGCCTAATCATATAGATTCCTGAGGTTAGGATAATCGTTATCATTTACATTTACTTTAAGCTTTGCAAACAACTTTAGTCACAACTACCCTACATGGTGGGAAAAGTGCAAGTATTATACCCATTTTAAAGATGAGAAAACTGAAACTTGGAGAGATTAAGTCACGTGCCCAGGGTCACAAAGTTAACATTAGAGCTGGGTCTCATGAGGCCATAAATTTAACAGCTTAAGAAGGACTTAAGCTTCTCATTTTGAGGAAGAAAAAAAAAACCCCACAAACTCACTGACTCTACATCCCACTCTGTTTCAGGGCTTGCACTGAGGTCTTTTCAGTTTGTAGCTGAGTGGGATATAGCCAGAGGGCTTGTGTTCAAATCTCACTTGCTACTTGTGTGACAGGTCACTTACAGATTAAGTGTGCTTTCTGCTTGGTTAACTACAAACTGAAAAGACCTCAGTCTAAGTTCTCCAACAGAGTGGGATTTAGAGTCACTTAATTCTTTGGGCCTCAAAATGAGAAGCTTAAGTCCTCTCCAGCACTTAAATCTATACCAAGCCTCCTACCCCTAAATCTATTGATTAGGCAGTGACTCTGGGAAACAGCTGGTGGGGGAGAAGACAGTTTCTGTGCTGGATCTGGAATCAGGAAGACTGAATTCAAATTCTACCATATCAATTCTGAGACATTGGGAAAGTTTTAAACTGTTTCTCCCTAAGTTTCCTCATTTTAAAATGGGGATTAATAGCACTTACCTCCCAGGGCTACCATGAAGATAAAATGAGGTAACATTTTAAAGCACTTTGCAAACCTTAAAGTACTACATAAATGTTAGTTATTGTTATTCTTAGGTACCAAAGAAATTGGAGGTTTATATATAAACAACTGGTTTAGACCATAATACTCAGGGTCACTGCTATCACCAAAAGAAAAAGGGGTGGATGGGACGGTCCTGTCTTTTTCCCACATGCTTCTTTACCTGCCCTTTGGTGACACTTTTTGCTCTAGAAGACTCCATTTTCTTTTCATTTTATTCAGATTCCCCTTTATGGGACTATTTGTTCTGTCTTTCTATCCACAGTACCTAGCTTCAACAGTGGTTGGCTCAAAGCCAAGTAACTTGCTTGCTGACTGTTTGATATATTATTTTAAGAGTTCTTAATCTTTTTTTGTGTGCCATGGTCCACTCTGGCAGTCTGCTGAAACCTGTAGGACTCTTCTCCCAATAATGTTCTATAATGCAGAAAGCAAAATGCAAAAGATTACAAAGGAAAGGGATTAGATTGAAATAGTTGTCAAAATATTTGTTAACGGTTATGGACCTCATACCACTACACACCTGTCAGATTGGCTAAAATGACGGGAAAAGATAACGATGAATGTTGGAGGGGATGTGGGAAAACTGGGACACTAATACATTGTTGGTGGAACTGTGAATGGATCCAACCATTCTGGAGAGCAATTTGGAACTATGCTCAAAAGGTTATCAAACTGTGCATACCCTTTGACCCAGCAGTGTTTCTACTGGGCCTATATCCCAAAGAGATCTTAGAGGAGGGAAAGGGACCCACATGTGCAAGAATGTTTGTGGCAGCCCTTTTTGTAGTGGCTAGAAACTGGAAACTGAAGGGATGCCCATCAATTGGAGAGTGGCTGAATAAATTATGGTATATGAATGTTATGGAATATTATTGCTCTGTAAGAAACGACAGCAGGACGATTTCAGAGAGGCCTGGAGAGACTTGCATGGACTGATGCTGAGTGAAACGAGCAGAACCAGGAGATCATCATACACAGCAACAACAGTATTACATGGTGATCAATTCTGATGGACATGGCTCTCTGCAACAAAGAATTGTCTCTAACTAGTTCCAATTGTTCACTGAAGAAAACCATACACACACAGAGAGAGGGATATGAAATATGGACCACAACGTAACATTTTCATGATCTCTATTGATATTTGCTTGCATTGTGTTGCCTTTCTCTGATTTTCTTTTTTTTTTTTTCTTGTAGATAGGATTTTTCTTGTACAACTTGTCAAGTATTTCAACATTATTAACATGTAGTGGACTTCCTGCCATCTAGGGGAGGGGAGGGGACTGGGGGTAAAATTTGTAATGGAAAGCTTTGTAAAGATCAATGCTGGGGAACTACCCATACATATGTTATACAAATAAAAAGCTTTAATAAAAAAAAGGGGTATGGACCTCAGATTTAAGAACCCTGTATTACAGTATATATACACATGCACACACCCTAATAAAATTTTAGTTATGGGTCTATCTGTATCTTCTATCTATAGGTATTTATCCATCTCCATTTCTTGATCTAACTCTTGTCCAGGGATAGTCAGAAGGTCCTTTAGATCCCTGAGATATGATAAAGGCATCTATGTATCAGGTTTGAAAATTGTGAGAGGGGAAAGAGAGTGCTCCCCACTCTCCTTCTCTGCCTTTCCTCACTTCCAGTCCTCCAAGCACAATTGAGCATTCTCTGTCACATGGCAACATAGTGAATAGAGCACTGGTTCTGGAAGAAGATCTGGACTCAAATTCTTCCTGTAAAATTAGCATAATAATTGCACCTACCTGGTGGAGTTGTTGGGAGGACTAAATGAGATCCTATTTGTCCAAGTGCTTGGTCCATAGTAGGTCCTATACAAAGGCTTAATCTCTACCTTTCCCCGATTCTCTGACTATAACACATGGACTTGACAGACTGGATACCTATCAGCTATGAAGTGGAGAACTTCCTGGTATTAAAATATTTGCATTTCTAAAGTGTTTCTAAAAAGGGTGTCCCTTTCTGCTCACCCCTTTTGGTTCCCTGGGCCTAAGTCTACCTTGTTTGGTCTGTTTCTGTCTCCCAGGGAACTGACACACACTCCTAGTCCGGGGATGACTTAGAGATTGCCCGGGGACCTCTACTTTCCAAGTCCTTGCCACCACGGTGCCCGGCCTCCCAACGGCTTGCCAGGCGCTCCCATGCGCATCCAAACTGTGTGGAGTGGAGAGAGCGGCAGCCCGGTCGCCCGTGGCCCCGAGTCCCCCGCTAAGACAAACACGCATCCCACAATTCACCGTGGTTTGTTTTCCCCTCCAATTCCAGATGGCTTGTCTGGGGAGGGCCAGGGCCCCTGGGTGCCGGGTCGGGGTTTTGTTTTTGATGAGCTATGCATATACGGAAACCCAAACATCTGGAACCACCATGTGCTGCCTGGAGAAGGCCAGCCCCCCGGAGCCAATCAGCGGCCGCGATGTGTTGGGGAGGGGTTGGGGGGGGCTGTTCCCCGCCCCGAGCGCGGCGGGATGAATTATTCATGGCAGTGTTATTTGTGGAGCAAGGGTCCATCAGCTACTTTGATTAAAAATCCAATGAGTAATGAATATGCAAACGCCAGCCACCGCTCCGAGGAACAGATTTGTCAAATTGTCCATACTTCACCGAGATAAAGGAAAGCCTCCCGGGGTCCCGAAATTGAAAAACGGAACCGTCAAATCGCAGCATTATCTTAATTATCAAATCTCCTCGGCTGCGCAAATACCCTGCGCCAAGCGGCTTGGGGGGAGTAAAGGGGGGGGGCGGGTGTTTGTGCGTCCCTCCCCCCACCCCACCCCACCCCACCCCTAAACAAGAAGACCCGGCAAGCTACTGGGAGAGGCGCGCACACCCGACGAACTGCGTTTTTAATTCATGGGGTGACTCCATAGCCATTTAATTATTTTAATTAGGCTTAATTAGTGGTAAATTTACAATGATATGCTTGATACCTGGCATTAAATCTTTCATGCATAAATGTTTTGTTAAAATGAGAAAAAAAAGCAAGTGGCATTTTGCCAGCAATTAGGGTGGAATGTACTAATGAAGGATTACTGCTCGCCCATGATTCCGGGCGACAGCAGTTCGGGGAAAGTTGTTTGTGTTAGGCCCCGCGGACTATAACTCCCTCGCTCCTACCTCCATCCCGCGGGCGCACCCGGGGAGGTGCTGTGGGTGTGGGCCCCGGAGATGGGAAAGTAGCTTGAGCGTCCTGGGGCTGGAAGAGCTCGGGGCCTGAACCTGATTCCTGGACCTCGAGGACTTCAGGCCCGGTTGGGGGCCATGCCTACGGTTTGGCCCACATTGCCTCTCCCAGTGCTCCTCTCCTTCCCTTACCTCTCCTGGAGCGCAAAGCAACACGTCAATTTAAGAAGTTTTTACTGAGTGGGGCCTACAGGGTGTTCAGCCCCTGCTAGGGTACTGTGAAGGACTCAGGGGTAGGATGTGACTGGACAGTCACTGCCTAAAGGGTTCCCCAAATGTGTACAGAGAAGGGCACCTCCTGGGTTAATTTAGCCTGATTTCGGAGCGCATAGAATACTACTACTACTAGCAACTGACATTGACAAAACACTTTTCCAGAGCGCTTTGGCCACAACAACCTAGGAGATGTGGGTAGAAAAGTCAACAGCATTTATTTAGGGTCTACTATGTGCCAGGTATTGTATAAGTTCTGGGCCAACATAGTTACTGTGCTCAAGGAGCTCAACATTCTTTCTGTAAGGAATGAGTGGTGAGGATCCATATAACTAGGTGAGTTCAAGACATATATCTGTGCATAGTTTTGAATCTGCTCACATATTAGAGAGATACAGAATGGGAGGGAGGGAAGGGAAGAAGGGAAGAAGGGAAGGAAGAAAGGAAGGAAGGAAGGAAGGAAGGAAGGAAGGAAGGAAGGAGAGAGGGACAAGGGAAGGAAGAAAGAAGGAAGGGAGAAAGGAAGGGAGAAAAGGGCAGCTAACTGGTACAATGAATAGAGCATAGGCCTTGGAGGATCTGCGTTTTGTATGTGGCCTCAGATTCTTGACACATGATTCCCTCTTTTTTTTTTTTATTAAAGCTTTTTATTTGCAAAACATATGTATGGGTAATTCTTCAACATTGAACCTTACAAAGCTTTCTGTTACAAATCTTCCCCCCTACTCCCCACCCCTCCCCTAGATGGCAGGATATCCACTACATGTTAATTATGTTAAAATACTTGACAAATCGAATATATGTATACATATTTCCACACTTATTGTTGTGCAAGAAAAATCGTATCTACAAGAAAGAATAATCAGATAAAGGAAACACAATGCAAGCAAACATCAATAGAGAGCATGATAATGATATGTTGTGGTCCACATTTCACATCCCTCTCTCTGGGTGTATATGGCTTTCTTCACTGAACTGGTTTGAAACATTTCATTGTTGAAGAGAGCCATGTCCATCAGAATTGATCATCATATAGTATTGTTGTTGCTGTGTATAATGATCTCCTGGTTCTGCTCACTTCACTCAGCACACATGATTCCCTCTTAAACAAGTAAATAAGAAAAGAAAGGAGAGGGAAGAGAGCAAAAAGATGGAGGGTAATTAGATATTCCTTTTTCTTCTGAGAGGAAAAAGCACCAGCAACCAAAGAGGCTGGCAAAGTCTTCTTGCAAAAAGTGGAGTCAAGGAAAAAGCAAAAGGTTCTGTTTTTCATTCCCCAAACAGAATTCCTAAATTCTCTGGGGAAGGAAGGGATGCAGTGACTCCTAGGACTTTCAAGGATTTCTACCAGCATCCCTTGATTGGTCTTGATTGATGCCCCACCTGCTTAAGTCTCAGCCAGTTCTCTGCTGTGAGTACACAGATGCACACCTCAACAGAATTACCTGTCATGCCTTATTCCAAACCCTGCGGTCTCAGGTCGGTCTCATCTTCTTGTTTCCCAGTCTCGAATCAGCACCTCACTCTCCATCACCTCCTGCCCCCACCCCCATCACTCCTTTCAGTCCCTACTCATTGTGCTCAACTTCTCTAATTCAAGTCAATTATCTATTTTCTGGAAGGGACTAGATATTGTGCTCCTTATCTGAGTTAGATATAAGGAAATGGCAACAAGGTTATCTTTTATATTTCCTAGACACTTCTAGTTCCTGGTTTTTAATCCCAGCTCTGCCACTTATTATATGTGTGAAATTGGTCACTTAACTTTTCTGAGTGTCAGTTTCCTTACCTAAAATAAAATGAGTGTAACAGATGATGTCTAAGATCTTTTTCACCTCAAAATCTATGGGAGTATAATGGAAATCACCACTGAATAGGAGTCAGGAGCTTCAGGTTTGCATCCTGGTTCTAATAGTGACTTCATTTTTAGTTCTCAGATCTTCAGTTTCCTCATCTGTAAAATGGGGGGGTGAATAATTCTTAGACCACCTACCTGTTGTGAGAGAAAACTTTATTGTATTGTTTGAATCTAATATGGTTTTGTTCCATGAAGAAAGCACTTTGGGAACTTTCCAATGCTATAGAAATGTTATTATTCCTTTCATCACCAAGTGCAAGGTAAAACTACAGAAGTATTGGGACTGACATTTTAAGAAGCATGTCAAAATTCAGAACTTCATGTAAGTACTGTCACTTCGAAGGTGATTATCCTGGGAAGACATGCATCTGCTCAAACTCTGATGTCATCATGAAGAACATCTAGCTAGATGGTGTAGAGGATTTAGGGCTGGATTTGGAGTCAGGAAGCCCTCAGTTTAAACTCTGCCTCAGATATTTTACTGACTGACTCAGGGGGAGCCTCTTAACTTCTCAGTCTCATATTATTCCTTATCTATAAAATGATGCTAATAACAGCACCTCCCTCATAGAGTTGTTGTGAAGATCAAAGCAGACAATCCATGCAAATTATTTTGCACAACTTGAGATGTAGGAGAAATACTAGCTATAATTTTCATCAAATTTTTGCCCAATGTAGAACTGCCTTCAGAGTGTGCAGTCTTTGAAAGGTCAACTAGTGGCAATTTTTCATCTCTCTGAGGTTGTATTTGGTATTAGTAAACAGCTACAAGTTTTTGGAGCCAAACTTGGTGACTAAGGTGGGTAATTGTGGTGAAATTAAGCAAATAAATAAGATGGGATTGTAAAGTAATGAGGTGGGTTTCTTTGTGTGTCTTGTAAATGGAATTTGAAGCTGATTCCACAAAAGGTGAAGTACTTAGAGATCATTGGAATTCATGTATATCCTAGCATGGCAGCACTGAGAACTAGTCTCTAGCTTGTTTTCCTGAAAAATCATCCTCTAATAACTTGGCCTCAAAAGGTAGAAATTGGAGCCAGAGCCAACTAGCCAAATAACCATAGCCAAATGTTGGAGAAACAAATTTCCACTGAATGTAAGGAAAGTTTTCCTAACGTGAGATTCGCTGCCCAAAGTGGAATGGACTGCCTGGGAGATTCTAGATTCATTTTCACTGGATTCTTTCTAAGAAGGCTGAGTGACTATTGGTCAGCAATGTTAAAGAGAGGATTCTGGATGGACAAGATAAGACTATGAATAGCGTGATATCCATACCTAACTATGGGAATATGGCAAAAATTCCAGAAGACTTGTGATGGAAAGTGCCATCTATGTCTAGAGAGAGAACTATGGAGACAATGTAAATCAAGGCATAGTATTTTCACCTTATTATTGTTGTTTGATTGATTTTTTTCCCTCATTTGATCTGATTTTTCTTGTGCAGCATGATGAGTATGGAAATATGTTTGGAGGAATTACCCATGTTTAACCTATATCAGATTGCTTGCCATCTTGGGGAGGGAAGAGGGGTAAAGAGAGAGAGAAAATTTGGAGTACAAGGTTTTGAAAAGATGAATGTTGCAAACTATTTTTGCATATATTTGGAAAAATAAGATACTCAAACATTTTTTTAAGAAGTATGGCTAGCTGTGTGACCCTGAGCAAGTCACTTAACCCCAATTGCCTCAGGGGGGAAAAAGAAGTATGGCTAAAACAATTGATGACAAAAGAACAAACATGGTGAAATAATAATGATAGATAAAGATGTTTTAAATTTGGAAAATTTTTATTGAAGGACAAAAACCTGCCTGTAACAAATCTTAGACATTTGCTTTAGGGCATTTTGGGTTAAATGACTTGCTTTGGATCACACAGTTGGTATGTATCCCTGACAAAGACTGAATTCTTTACTCTAAAGGCAACCCTCTACCATTGCATCATCCTGCTTTTCCACATTTATAGAATGCCATGCAATTTTTTTTAATGAAGTAATCAAGATTAAATGACTTTTTCAGGGTCACACACATAGTAAGTGTCACTTGTCTAAGGCAGGGTTGAAATCAGGTCCTCTTGATTGCAGGGGCAGTGCTCCACTCAGTGCACCATCTAGTTATCCTAGGGGCATTCAATTATAAAGCCTTTCTTTACATATATCATCTCATGTGATCCTCATAACAACCTTGTCAAGTAGGCAATGGAGTTATTGTAATTTTCATTTGACAGATGAGGAAACAGATTAAGTGTTTGTCCAATGTTTCATGCTAAAGAGTGGTAGAGCCAGGTTTTAAACCTAGGTGCTCAGACACTCAGAGCATTTGCCACCATTCTTCTCAACCTCTCTATACCATATACTAACCTAAAAACTTCAAGCATTGGTGATTTCATCAGTGATTTTCCTCCCTCTATCAGAAAAGCAAATGTCTTCTCTATGCCTAAGTAGATTGTTTTTTGAGTTTCTGTGACCAAAAAAATTCATTTCTTATACTCTATCACTATGCCATGATGAGATATGAAAATAGGGATCTGATGAAGACTGATTCTATAGCTATGAAAATTATAAGTAACCATATATTATGTTAATTCATAGGAAGACAAATAGGATCAAAGCACTGGAGTTGAAAGGAATCTCAGAAACCATCTAATCCAACTCCTTATTTTACAAATGAGGAAATTGAAACCCAAGGTGGTCAAGTGACTTGCCCAAACTCACACAGATAATAAGTATGAGAGGTGGAATTTGAACTCATATCTTCTGATTCTAGAGCCAGGTACTGTACAGTATTGTACTATATGTCTCAATTCTGAAATATGTACATGTATAAAATATATGAGGGCAATCAAGAGGATATAGATGATACAGTGGATAGAGTATGGAACCCAGAGTCAGGAAGACTCCTCTTCATGTGTTCAAGTCTGGCACGACACTTCACCCTGTTTGCTTCAGGTTCCTTATCTGTTAAACTAGCTGGAGAACGAAATGGCAAACTCCTGCAGTACCTTTGCCAAGAGAACCCCAAAAGAAGTCATAAAGAGACAACTAAAAATGACTGAACAATAGTAATAACAAAATTATATATAAATTTATATTAGAAATTACACAAAGTGAAAAAAAAAACATCTGCATCCAGATTACAAATATTTGCTCACATGGCAGGTGGAATAGTGTGAACCTAAAATTACAAAGACTCAAGTTCAAATCCCACCCCAGCCACTTACCAGCTCTGTGACATCTGGCAAATCATTTAACCTCTATCTGCCTTGGTTTCCTCAACTGTAAAATGGGGATATTAATAGCACCCATTCCCAGGGCTGCTCTAAGGATTAAATTAATTATTTGTAGGATGCTAGCACAGGGCCTGGCACATAGTAGGACTAAACAAATGCTTATTCATTTCTTTAAATGTTTATTTCCTTTATTGAGGTGAGGGTGGGAGTCAACCTTTCTGCTTTTTTGCTCTTTGCTTTTAGTTCTACTTGGGGCTAGACAAAAATTAAAAAAAAAATCTTATCCCTTTTGCACATAGCAACCTTCAAATATGGAAAAATTGTGAAGATCTCTCCCTTAAGCTATCTCTTCTACAGACTCAACATAGCTAGAGCTTTGTATGGTGTAGCTTTTCACTCCCTCATTCTGAGTGCATTCCTTAATATTGCAATATGGTATAGTGGAAAGAGCATTGGATTTGGTGTCAGAGAAACTGAATTCTATCTCTGCCATTTCCTTCCTGTGTGACCCTGGGCAAGGCATTGATTCCCTTTTGGCTTGAGTTTCTTAATATATAACATGAGGGTTTTGGACTGAGTAGCCTCAGAGATACCTTCCCTCTTGACATGCTTCGACTGATCAATATCCATTCTTAATGATGGTACCCAGAACTGAAGATAATTACCCAGATGTGATCTGACCAGTCCCTTAGCTCAAGGAGCTTATGGTCTAGTTGGGAAAATAAGACACAGGCATGAAAAAATAATTAGTATAACAAGATATTCTGTTTTTCCCCCAGACTTGTGATTTCTTCCATTTAAATAACTCCCAGCAGGGAAACTCCCTCCACAAATGTAGATGAGCAAGTCTATGCTTATTGCCAAATGAGGGCAATAAGCATAGATTATTTTCTAGGCTTACAAATACTAAATGCTATAGGAACTCAGAAGAGGGAAACATCTTGGTGGATTAAAGTAGTCAGTGATAGCTTCATGGAAAAAAAAAAAGTCAGCCTTGGCTTGGGTTGTGAAAAGCTGGAAGGCATAGGCAGTTTGAATGGTATAAGCTAAGTAAAGAGGTATGAATACATTACATATAATAGTGGGACTCTGAACTGAAGATTTTGCATAGGATTCTTAAACTTTAAAACCCAATTAAAATCCCATATTTTTTATTTTTTTCATTTTAAAGCTTTTTTATTTTCAAAACATATGCACAGACAATTTTTCAACATTGACCCTTGCATAGCCTTGTGTTTCAGATTTTCCCCCTTTTCCCCTTACTCCCTCCCCTAGATGTCAAGTAATACAATATATGCTAAACATGTTAAAATATATGTTAAATCCAATATGTGTAAACATTTATATAATTCTCTTACTGCACAAGAAAAATCAGATCAAAAAGGAAAGAAAATGAGTAAAAAAACAAAAATGCAAGTGAACAATGACAAAGAGTGAGAATGCTATGTTGTGATCCACATTCAGTTCCCACAGTTCTCTCTCTGGGTGCAAATGGCTCTCTTCATCACAAGATCATTGGAACTGGTCTGAATCATCTCATTGCTGGAAAAAGTGACATTCATCAGAATTGATTGTCTTATAATATTGTTGTTGCCGTGTATAATGATCTCCTGGTTTTGCTCATTTTGCTCAGCATCAGTTCATGCAAGTCTCTCCAGGCCTTTCTGAAATCATTCTGCTGGTCGTTTCTTACATAACAGTAATATTCCATGACATTTATATACCATAATTTATTCAGCCACTCTTCAATTGATGGGCATCCATTCAGTTTCCAGTTTTTAGCCACTACAAAAAGGGCTGCCACAAACATTTTTGCACATGTGGGGCCCTTTCCTTCCTTTATGATCTCTTTGGGATATGAGCCCAGTAGAAACACTGCTGGATCAAAGGATATGCACAGTTTGATAACTTTTTGAGCATAGTTCCAAATTGCTCTCCAGAATGGCTGGATCTGTTCACAGTTCCACCAACAATGTATCAGTGTCCCAGTTTTCCCACATCCTCTCCAACATTCGTCATTATCTTTTCCTCTCATCTTAACCAATCTGAGATGTATTTGGTATCTCAGAGTTGTCTTAATTTGCATTTCTCTGATCAATAGTGATAAAATCCCATCTTTTATAGGAAATTTCCCACCCCCTCTTAATGATAGTGCTTTTTCTACTTACTCCTATATATTTACCCTATATATAGCTTACTCTATATTACTATGTATATGTGTATGTGTGTCTATGTATATATATTTGTTTATATGTCTCCCGATTTAGATTGCAAGCATCTTGAAGGCAAAGATTGTCTTGTCTCTTTGTATCCTCAGTATGTAACAGTGCTTAGTACTTGATAGGAGCTTAATAAATATTCATTTATAGATTGATTTAATGTGTGGTCCATGAAGTTGTTGAAAAAATATTTTGTTTTTTGTTTGGAGACTATTGGGGGGGTAAGTGACTTGCCTGGGGTCATAGTAAGTGTTAAATGCCTGAGGTTGGATTTGAACTCAAATCCTCCTGATTTCAGAGCCAGTTAAAAAATATGTTTTGATAGCTATTTCAGTAGAATTGGTTTTCTTTATATTCCTCTGTATTTTATTTTATGGATTTGAAAATAATATTCTGAGAATACTATTTTCCATAGGTTTCACCAGACTGCCAAAAGGGTCCATGTCACAAAAATACACAAAAACTAAGACCCTCTGATGTAGATTGAAGAAAGGGAGACAAAATTGGGGAAAACAACAACAGCAACAACAACAACAACAATTCTTGGGAAAGACCTTGAAAGCCAAGCTCAAGCTAGATTTAGGCAGTTAAGAGGGGTCAGGTAACAGGGCCAGAATAAATGGTCTGTATGTCCCAGACTGTCTGAGCACCAGTTGCTAACCTACTGAGTTATCTGGTTGCCACATAGGAGTGTCGCAGAACTCCCCTCCTCACTCTTTGTATCTGACAGCCCTTCCTTCCTCCCACCAAGTAAGAAAAAAAAAAAACACAGAAGAAGAGAAGCTTTATCTTCCCCAGAGAGAGTCTCATAGACAGGCACTGGCTATAAGAAATCAGTCAGCCATAGCTCAGGTTGAATCAAAATTCATGAACTAGAAGTACCTGCCAACTCACTTGAAGTCAAAGAAGGAAGGAGGATGGGGATGGATCAAGCTGGGACCAAGCTGCCTGCTGCTTTATTAGTGATATGCTCTCATACAACGATAAAATGGAGACGTTTGTCTATAAATATGTTTCACTCACTGCAGGATTTGAGGAGAAGGGGGGGAAGCTGGAAATTTGCGGTTGCTTTTTTATTAAATGGCAGTATTCAGAAAATAAAATCTCTTTCGGCAGTGAGCGCCTCCAATGTTTCACTTGGAAACAGATTGTCTCATCAGAAATACCAACATATCTGGGTGATTTGCAAACCAGCCGCCAGCTAAATTTGCTGCCTCTGAAAATAGTTCTGAGCCAACTCTGGGAAAGGGCCAGCCTGGGACAAATGGGTGAAGTCAGCAGACTTTGTTTTAGGCATCTCCAGGCTCCCCCTTCAATACCGACCCCCCACTTCAGGGGGAACCTCTCTTTACTTGCCCTTGGCTGCTAGGACCCTCATAATCTATTTCTAGCAAATGCTCCTTCCCTCCTACCTTTGTAATTCTAACTTGGGCTTAGTTATCAAGACCCTTCCCAATACTATTGTCCCCAGTCTTGAATCCCATTCTTCATTCTACATCAGAATGTCTTAACCTTTTATTGTCTCATGGATCCCTTTGACAATTTAGTGAAACTTATGTATAATATTTTCTGCATAAAATATAAAATACATAGTGTTATAAAGAAAAACTCTTGGGCAATCTGGAGAAACCTTCTGCTTATGGAAAGGATCTGGTTTTCCTTCACACCAATAAATGAATAAGTAAGAGGTGATATGGTACAGTGAAAAGAACATTGGCTGTGGAGTCAGAAGGCCTGGATTCAAAATTTGCTCCTTATGGGCTCTTTTTTTCTCATCTGAAAAAAGAATAGGTTGGATAGGACAGCTTCTAAGTCTATCCAGCTATGAAAGTCACTAAAAATGTTACCTTCCCAATATTTTAACATGAGTAATTAACTTGAGCATAAATAAGTTGTGGAGTGCTAGTGGTTATATTTCAGGCATCAGCTGATATGTTTGGAGGGGAGGAAGAGGAGATGGATATTAAAAAGAATCCAGGATCTCCTTGTAATCCTTCGAACCACACAATGAAGGCAGTCAGCTAGCCATACAATGAGTTAAGAGAATCATGGAATTTTAGGACTTATTGGGAGTTAGAGGTACTCTCACCTCTCTTGGTTTTCATGATACTTCTCTCTCTTACTTCTCCTTTTGTCTAACCGCTCCTTCTCAGTTTCCTTTTCTAGTTCTTCATCCATGTCATGCTATGAACTGTGGGTGTCTCCCAGGCCCTCTTCCTTTGTATTTCTATACTTTCATTTGTATTTCTATACTTTCACTTAGCAACTTCCATGAGTACAATGATCATCTCTGTGCAAATGATCTATCTATATATCTGCTCCTATACTTACATCTATACCTAAATTAATATCTATATATACTCCTATACCTAAACCTAAATCTATATTTATACTATACCTATATCTATACCTAAACCTTCATCTGTCTCTACTCCTATATTTATACCTACACCTATATCTAAACCTAAAGCTTTATCTATACCTACACCTCTACCTATATCCATATCTCTAGCCTTCCTTTCTCTTCTGAGCTATTGTCATTTCATCTGTTATTTGAACATATTGTTAGATATTCTACAAGCATCTCGAATTCAACATGTCTAAAACTCATTGTTCAGGTCACTATCATCTTCCTGGTCACCGAGGCTCATAATGTTAGTGTCATCCTAGGCTACTCACTCACTTTATGTCTAATACATTGCTAAATATTCTTTCTTCATGACATCTCTCCTCTATTTCCACTCACACAACTGCCACACTAATTTAGGCCCTCAATAACTCTTGCCTGGACTAATGAAATAGGCTTCTAATTTAGCTCTTTGTCTCAGCTGGATCCCCACACTCATTTATTTTCCATTCAGTTACCAAAGGGATTATTCTAAAGTGTAAGACTGACCCATACCCACACAGACACTCCATTTAATAGAATCCAGTAGAATGCTGTTATCTTATTCCAGCCCCTCTCTTCCCTCCCTCCACCCCCATTTGCATTTGCTTTTTCTTCTGAGATTACCTTCCATCTGTGCTCTGTAAATAGTTCTTGAATGTTGCTGGTTCTTTAGATGTTGACCCTTCCAATGAAATGTTAGTAAGCTCCTTGAGGGCAGGAATTGTTTCTTGTCTTTCTTGCTTTACTTTGGTATCAGTAGAGTACTGGACAATAATAAATATTTTTTGGTGGTAGTGGGGTTGTTTTTGTTATTTGTTGGTTTTGTTGCTTCAGTAAGTTTTATTGAATGAGCTTTGTAGTGTGGTACTATGTTCAAAGTAGATGGGTCTATTCTGCACAGACAGTTCTTCCAGATCCTTGTTTCTGCTTGGATACTATCAGTGATGGGTTCTTACTGTTTTACAAGATTATACATTTTACATTACATAGATGAGAGTTCTAATTTTTAGTTAGTCTTTCTTATACTTGGTGTGGAAACTTGCCTTCCTAAAATGTCTACAGATAAATTCTAATTCTGTACCATAATTCAAAAATGGAATGACAAAAGTAAAATGGAGAGATAATGGACCAGTATTCCAAAAACCTGGGTTTTAATTCTAAATTTGTCACTAACTAGTCATGTTCCTTTAACTAAACTTCTCTCAGTCTTCTTTTTCTCTTCTGGAAAATTAGAATAAGAGTATTAGTCCTATCTACACTGCAAATGATGGGTTAATGAGGATCAAAGGAGAAAACCCTTAATAAACTGGAAAACTCTAGACTAGTGGAAGAATTTCTACAATTTTTACATGAAGGTTCTTTAAAAGTTTGAACATTGATTTTTTTCTCTTTGTTTTCTCTTCTCCAAGCTAAGGAGCTCTAGTTCTTTCAACTTTCTATTATATGCCCTCATTTCCTCATTTCTCACCATCTGTGATCCCTTCATCTGGAAGCACTCCAGTTTGTCAACATCTCTGGTAAAATGTGCCACCCAGAACTAAACATAATACTCTAGCTGTGGTCTAACCAGGGCTGACTACAGTACAATAATTACTACCTTTATTATGTCTTTATACTCTTATAATGAAGCTTAAGATTTATACCAGCTGCATCACACCATTGACTCATATTGAGCTTTTGGTCAATTAAAAATCCCCAGGTCTTTTTACATGAACTGTTATCAAGATAGCTTTTCCTATTCACAACTGGCGCAATGGACTTTTTGAACCTAAATGTATGACTTTCCACTGATTTCTTTTACATTTCACCTTGTCAGTTTCATCTTTATGTTCTAATCTGCTCAAACATGATTAAATCTTGATAGTATCATCCATAACATTGTCCCTCTCCTAGCTTTGTATTATTTGAAATTTCTTTGCAAATGTATTCTATGTCTCTATTCAATTAAATAAGCATTTATTAAGTTCCTACTATATGTCAGACACTGTGCTAGGTATTGAGAATCAAGATTTTTTTTTTCCCTTGAGAAAATAAGTAACTACAAAATTCCAAGAAATTTTGGGGATGGAGAAAAGGAAGACCTAATTGTTTGGAAGATCTTGAAAAGGCTCTTGAAAGAGAGGGAACTTGAGCCTTGAAGAGAGACAGGGGTTCTACTAGATGAAGGTAAGGGGGGAGAGAATATTCCAGCATGAGGAACAGCTCTTGCAAGGATATTGAGGGAGACAGAATTGTCAAATTCAGAGAACAAGTAGACTAATTTGGTTGGAGTGTGATGTGTGTGTATGTGTGTTTGTGTGTGTATTTATATATACACATACATATACATATATGTGTGTGTATATATATATATGTACATATATATATGTATATATATATATATATATGTATATATATATATATATGTGCACACAGATTTGGGAGCAGGATAGAGGTGTGTTGGGATGAGATAGGATGAGTTAAGTTATATAAGCTGTCTGGAGAGAAAGACTGAAGAGCCTTAAATGCCTAACAAAGTTTGCATTTTATTTTAGAGGCAATAGGGAGCAATGAAAGAATCTTAAAGAGGGGAATGATGTGATCAAACCTTTGATTAAGGACTATTTTTGATAAAACTACTAAACCTAACCGGGTTGCAGATCATCCTGAAATATTTACTGGAAACTTTTCTAGTTTGGTACTTATCAATTAATCAATCTTTTTGAGCCATCACCTAGAAATCCATCTAAGTATGCTATCATTCTGTCCATATGTCTTTCTTTGCCCACAAGGGTAGCATGGGAGAATTTTAAAAATTTTTATGTAAATCCAGACATAACCTATCTATGGCATCCTTCTCTTCTTAAATTTCAATTTGAATTGGGTCTCCATAATTGTGGCACAATGGAAAGAATACCAGACTTGGTATCCTAATCCCTATTGCCTACGTTGCTTTGGGTGACAACTTCTCTGAACCTCAGTTCCCTCATTTGTAAAATGGGAATCATCATGACTTATTTCCCCATCCGACAGCTGTGAGGAAAGTATTTTGCAAACCTCCATGAGTTGTTCTTATTATGCAGTGCAACATAAAAAGGTGGGTTGTCTTCCTCATTCCTTGAATTGTCTGCACATTATATATAGTTCAGTGTTTATGTCATCATTTTCTGTTTCTATGATTGCACTGAAGATCTGGAAAGGCTGACTGTGATTTTTACCTTAGTGAGAGATGAAGGGTTACTGAGTTGGGACATCATGCCATAGTTCTTCATTTCAAGGAAGGATTAATTTTTTTTTCATATTTACCTTTTGGATCAAATAGAGAAATTGAGGCTTCATCCAAAGACCCTTTCAGTGATGGGAAACCCCAGAGGGATGGTGAGTGCAGAAGTTTCATTCACTGGAATGGGCTCCAATCCTGCTGCCTCACTGAAAATACTACTGCCATTTTCCAGAGATGCTGTGGGGATCTGTAGGATATTTTGAACTAGCGTCTTTGACTTTAGAGACCGTATATCCTCAATCTGTAGTACAGTCCCTAGTACATAGCAGCAGCTTGATAAATGAATGTTGATTGACTAACTGACTTCATTAAACACTTGAAGGTTCCCTGATCTTGTTGTCTTAGATACTTCTTCCACTAGTCATTGGTAAACCTGTTAACTGACAATTAAGATAGTTAACCCCTCTGTGTCTTGGAAGATAGTCACCATGTTCCAAGAATTTGTCATTCCATGGATCACTTGGCAATGAATTCCCCCCACATTAGCTAGGTTGGTTTTTGGATACATAGTCTTTTATTTAGTCCCATCCTGAAAGCTTTTCCTTCTTGGCAACTTTTTATTAAAGGTTACATTTTTCCACTGGCACAACTTTTGAGAATCTGTGAGAAACTATATTACTACATCACATAGCATCTGAAGACTTTGTCCACTGACAAGCTTATGTAATTCCTCATCGTGTCAGTATATTAGTCATTGATGCATTCAACAATTCTGGGGAGTATCCTACTATGTATTTATCTCACTGCTAGACATGCTAGGGGAAATAAGGGGAGAAGGCAGAATTCCTGACCTCAACAAGATGAGAATGGGTTAGGGCAGAAACTGAGTTTATTTTGTATTTACTTTCCTATGATCCAGACATGCTGACTTCCTTGCTGTTTCTTGGAACAAAATACTCCATCTCTCAACTCATTTTCACTAGCTGGCCCCCATGTCTGGCATACTGTCCATCCTTTTCACCTCCTCCTGGCTTCCCTGATTCCTCCAAGTCTTGGCTAAAGTTCTGTCTTCTGCTAGAATCCTTTTCAGGTTCTTCTTAATGCTAATGCCTTTCCTCTGAGATTGTATCCAATTTATCTTATATATAACTTGTTTTTACATAATTGCTTACATGGTTTTTTCCCATTAGAGGGGACTGTCTTTTGCCATTGTCCATTGCTTAATATAGTGTGCCTGGTACATAGTAGATGCTTAATACTTCCTTAATATTTGTTGAGTTGAATAGCAGAATGTTTGCACTTAATATTCATAGTACTATAGATTTATAGTTGGGAGGGACCTTAGAAGCTTCATTTAACACTCTCATTTTACAGGTGAGGAAACTGACAACCAAGAGGTGAAATACTTGTCCAAGATCACAAAGGTGATAAGTAATAGAAGTAAGTTTTGAATTTTAGTATTGTGACTCAAAAGCCAGGCTTTCTTCCACAATATCTTAATTGCCTTTCGAGTTGAGTTGAGTTGAAATTAAGTAAAAAATTATAAAACAGATAGTGAACAGTCTCAAAATAACATTTAAATGAGTTTGAGAGAATGTGGTTTAGACCATATGTGTAAGTACTAAGGGGTTTCACAGAGGAAGTGGGTCAGTCCTGAGCTGAGTCTTATAGAAGAATTGGCTTAGTGGAGAAGCAAGGAGAGAAACAGGTAAGCTGGTGAAGCCAGAATTTAGGCAGAGAAATGAGAGATAATGGGAAGATATGAGGAATCTATGCTACAGAATAATGGACAATTAGATGGCAGCTGTGGTGTAATGGATATGTAGTCCAAGGACATAAGTTTGAGGCCCAGTTCTATCTCTTACTCTGTGACCCTGAGCAAGTCATTTTAATTTCTCTGAGCCTCCATTTCTTTATGTATAAAACAGGACAAAACTCCCAGGTGAAGATCATTGATGAGTATATGCAAAATGTTTAGTTAAACATAAAGCACTATATGAATGTGAATCATTAATTAGAATAGATTTTGGAAGCCCTTGAATGCCAGATCAAGACATTTAGGTTCCATATCATGGGCAATACAAACTATTTGAGGTTCTTAAACAGGGGTGAAGCATGAAGACAGTAGGGGTTTTGGAACTGTGGCTGGTAGCACTGTTCAAGAGAGACTGGAGGCATTTAAAATAGCCCAGATGAGAAGTATCAAGGGCCTTAATTGAGGAGGCAGCAATAAGAATGGTGAGGAAAGAACAAATTCTATTTGTCCAGAAATAATATTTCACAAAGTCACTTGTAGCCTTTAGCTATGTCTAAAGGTACATATTTGGAGCCTTTTGACTTTGGGTATAACATTTCAGGAACATTTCCATTCAATGAAGATCACCATAAGCCGTAATCGTTCATGTCACATCTTAAAGCAAAGTATTGAGCCTGCCTTATGAACTTTCAAACAAAAGCATAAACACAAAGAAAAGAAACTAAAATGTTGATCACTTCCCAGCTCCCAATCAACTTGTACAATTTTAGCAGAGAGAGAGAGAGACAGAGTGACAGAGAGACAGAGAGAGATTGCGTATGTCTCTGTGCGTATAACCATTCCTCTTTCCCAGACCTTCAGGCCAGACTCAGCTGCACACACAGATATTTTTCAGTTGCTCAATGTTCTCAGCAGGAGGATAGAACCAAATAATGGTGTTTCTTGTTATTACTCTGATGGCTCACAGGGGAACTGTCTTCACCAAGGTAGATGGGTTTGCATAAAATATGTTCATTCAATTAAAAAAAAAGAAATTGAAAAATAAGATACTGCCAACACAGGGCTCTAAGTTACATATGGTTTATGCATCTATTAAATCTGCAGTTTAATAAAAGAAAAAGCAAACTTAAAATGGCATCTATGGACTGGTTCTGCAGATCCCTAACACAGGGCAGTCACACAGTCAAATGATGGGGCTGGTCTACAAATTGAATTTTCAGGTAATGAGTGATTTGAACAGAAGCATATAAGAGTTTGGATTTGAGTGGGGCAGAGAGGGGTAAGAATAGGGGGGTAAGGGGAGGAGGACAGAGGGAGAGAAACAGAGATAGAGACAGAGAAAAGAAGAAGCTGGGAAAAGGAGACAACAAAGAAGATATGACCCATAATATCAATCTGAAAAGAGATGGGTCTTTTTCTGGGGCTCAGAGATGAATGAATACTTCAGGAAATTCCTCCCACCTTTGTGTAATCTGCATACCTGATGCCTAGTTTTTCACCCAAGTCATTGATAAAAATGTAGAACATGGTGGGAACCAAATATGAATCCTTGTGGCACATTACTATAGACCTTCCTCTAGGCTGAGATAGATCTAATTTAATCAATACTTTTTGGTTATACTTATGCAACCAGCTAATCGTACTATGAAATCAATATTCCTAAAGAACAGGTCTGACTGTCAGTCATCTGTTCAGGAAGCTTCAGTTGTTTTTAGGATACAATTCCCTCCCTCTCTCCATTTCTCCATCTTTCCTTCTTTCCTTCCTTCCTTCCTTCCTTTCTTCTTTCCTTCCTTTCTCCCTCCCTCCCTTTTTTCTTCTTCTCTTTCTCTTTCTCCTTGTCCTCCTCCTTTCTTTGTCTTGTTCTTGTTCTTCATCTTCTTTTTTCTTATTCTTCTTCCCCTTCTTTCTTCTCTTCCTCCTCCTCCTCCTCCTCCTCCTCCTCTTCTTCTTCTTCTTCTTCTTCTTCTTCTTCTTCTTCTTCTTCTTCTTCTTCTTCTTCTTCTTCTT
>JAJPUD010001508.1:265102-327461 GCA_023553655.1 Myrmecobius fasciatus | reverse complement strand
TCCTTCCTTCCTTCCTTCCTTCCTTCCTTCCTTCCTTCCTTCCTTCCAAGGCAAATGATGAATTTAGGAAAACTCAAGAGGAGAGATGGAAGATCAGGAAATATTTCAAAGATTAAACTCATAGAAATAGCTCTATTATGAATGCTGATGAGATCTAAATTATGACTATCCTTTTGTGTGACTGAGAAAGAGTGGGAGATGTAGAAAAGAAGGAAAAAAGGAAGCATTTATTAATTACCCTATTATGTGCCAGATACTGAACTAAGCACTTTAAAAATATTTCATCTGGTTTACACAACAACCCTTTGAGGTAAGTATCATTTTTACCCCCATTTTATTGATGAGAAAACAGAAAGAAAGAATATAAGCACCCAATTTAAATTCAGGCCTTCTTTGTAATGTGGATGATAGGAGAAAAAAAGTTAGAAAGCTGATAAACTAACCAAGAGTTATTCATGGAACATTAACATATATCTTATAGTCTTTAAGTATGAAGCAAGGCTAGAAATGAAGAGCAATACTGCTGATCTCCTTGAGAATAGACAGCAAGTGAGTGAGAAGTTGTAGGTTATAGCAGCAAGAATCTGAATCAGGCACTTTAAATGAAATGATTTGGGGGGGGGGAGGGAGACGGGGAATGGTTAAGCCAGTGACTTTTTAATTTAATTTTTCCCCAATTACATGCAAAAATAATTTTTAACATTTCTTTTTTAAAAAAATTTGAGTTCTGGGCACCAGAGGGCAGATAGGTGGTACAATGGATAGTGCACTGGCCCTGGAGTCAGGAGGACTCCAGGAGACACTAACTGTGTGATCCTGGGCAAGTCACCTGATCTTGATTATTTCCTAAAAACCTTTTTTTCTTTCTTTCTTTTTTTTTTTTTAAATTCCAAATTCTCTCTCTGCCTCTTTATACCCCTTACTGAGAAAGCAAGCTATTTGATATGGGTTATATGTGTGCAATCATACAAAATATATTTCCTGATTAGTCATGTAAAAAATAACCAGACACACACAAAAAAAGACCAAAGCAAAAGACAGTTTAAAATAGCACCATTTAATCTGCAGACTTCACCAGTTCTTTCTCTAGCTGTAGATAGCATTTTTCATCAGGAGATAATTGTATTACTGAAAATAGCTAAGTCATTCACAGCCGATTATGATACAATATTGCTGTTGCTGTGTACATTGTTCTCTTGGTTCTGCTCATTTCACTTTGCATCAGTTCATGTAAAATCTTTCAGGTTTCTCTGAGAGCATGTTCTTATAGCACAATACCACAGCTTGCTTAGTCATTCCCCAATTAATGGGCATCCCCTCAATTTTCAAATTTTTTAAATGATATTTTCTCTCAAATACATGCAATAATAATTTCCAGCATTCAGCTTCGTAAAACCTTGTGCTCCAAATTTATCTCTTTCTCTTCCCTCCTTTCTCCTCCCCAAGACAGCAAGCAATCTGATATAGGTTAAATGTGTGCAATTATTCTAAACATTTTTCCATATTCATCCAATTCTCAATTCTTTATTGCCACAAAAAGACCTGCTATAAATATTTTTGTATGTATGTGTTTATGTATATACATATACATCTGTCTCTTTCTCTCTCTCTCTCTCTCTTTCATTTTCTCTATTTATCTATGTCCTTTTCTTTATTTTGGAGTATAGCCCTAGTAGTGGTATTGTTGGATCTAAGGGTATGATGGTTTGATAGCCCTTTGGGCATAATTCCAAATTGCTCTCCAGAATGGTTGAATCCATTCACAGCTAATGAATTTTGAAAGGTCAGAGATTATAAAGTTCCAATGGCAGAAGAAGGATCTCAAAGTGGCAGCAGGAGTTAGAGAATAATTAATAGGATTCATCCACATTTACATAATAAAGATGACATTTTTTATGATACTATAAGATTTATAAAGCATATTTTCACAAGACTGTGAGCTGGCTAGTGCAAATAGTGCTCTCTCTGTCCATCTGACAGAGGAGTAAACTGAGGCTTAGGAAGGTGTAACAATGTGATCTGTGGAATTCCTCAAGCATCAGTGTTCTTGGCTGAATCCAGGCAGCAGCAGCCTTATATATAATCATAATCCTATTAAACATCCCAGAAATCATGAATTTTACTATTTTCTAAGATCAGCCAAGGGTATCAGGGGGATATTAACTATCTACAGGGGTTATTGATTGCCCCTTCTGGAGCTACCTGGGGAAATAATTAGTGGTCAATAAGCAACATGGAATGAAATTTGCAGCTGTCAGATAAACTGTTTAGAAATATTCCCTTGCCCTTTTACCTCCGTCATCTGTCAATACCATTATCAAATAGTTCTTAGGAAAAGAACACATCTGGGGCTGAGAATCTACTAAATTATTCAAGATGAGAGTAGTAGCAGAGTTCTGTGAAGCAATGTTCTGAAATGGCAAGAGCAGTCCTAGGACAGGAGACAGAGCCTGAGACCAGGGAGTTAGTCTTCAGGTTGCCTGGCACTAGTGATGTGGCCCAGGGGCAAGTCAGCAGGAAGCAGCTCTGGCGTTGTGGACAGAGTGCCTGACCTAGAGTCAAAAAGATGCAGCTTTCAGTTCTGCATTCAAACACTTTCTGTGACCCTGACCAAGTCCCTTCACCTCTTAGTCCCTTAGTTTTCTCACCTGAAAATAAAGGAGATCCTCTGAGATCCCTTGTAGCTCCAAATCTTTGATTCCGTGATTTCCCCTTCTCTGGATCTCAGTTTTCTCATTTATCAAATGGAGAAGTTGGAATAGAAATTATCTCTATGGTGTTATTTCTGAAAATTCTTGGAGCTCTGTGGAAATAAGGTGGTACATTGTATGGAACACTGAACCTGGAGCCAGGAAGAACTGAGTTAAAATATGACTTCAGACACTTACTAGCTGTATGATTCTGGGCAGGTCATTTAATCTGCCTTAGTTTCCTCAACTGTAAAATGGGGATAATCATAGTATCTACCTCCTAGAGTGGTTATGAGGGATAAATAATATTTATAAAGCACTTTGCATAGTGGCAGGCACAGAATTAGTGCCTAATAAATGCTTGTTTCTTTCCTATGATGTCCACATTTAATATCAGTCTGAAAAAAAAAGGTGAAATAGGTGGTGGTGTCTTGTTAGTTCTTTTTTGGGGGAGACATCCTTTATTTTTCAGGTAAATAGTATTTTTCTGCTGTTGTGGTCTACACTGGGGCAATTTGGTGGTGGAAAGAGAGCTGGACTTGGATTAAGTTTCCTTTTCTGTCAAACAATTGAGGTAATAATATAGTATCACACTAGGATTGCCCCATATGATTGCCCTAAGAAAAGTACTTTGTAAACTTTGAGTTTTAGACAAATGTTAATTGTGATTATTTTTACTTTCTCTGAGAATATATCATGTTCTGCACCTTTCTTGACCTTCCTTTCCCATTAAAAAATGGCATATGTTCTCTTATGTGCCATTCCTCTGGTGTCGGCTTCTCTCCTGTCCAAAGAGAGCGAGCAGATCTGATAAACGAATCCCAGCTGATCTGTTAATAGGAAAGAAGGAGCTAGCAAGTCCCCACTAGTTTCCCACTCCTCTTAGGAGAGGAACACAAATACATGTCAATGGGCATCCCAGCTTTATCACCTGACCCAAAGTAATGAGTCTAAGAGCAGGAATTTCAGGCTTTGTAGGAGGGAAGGTTAGCAGTAGGAAAGACCACTTTGGGTATTTGAAGAGAGAGCACCACACATATTGCATTGTGTGCTGTGTAGGAGTCTTTTGGTTTTATCTGCCCTGCATGTGTTTGAGGTATTGGGTCAAAAGTAGCTACTTTCTGCGTGAACTCGAATCATATCAGCAATATCTATACTTGCCAAACAGTGTCTCCATCTTATTGGAGCCTCTTTGGAGAAAGAATGAGGAGGGGAAGCATTTTTTTATTAAGGACAGGGACAAAAAGAGATAGAGAATAAACAAGAAAGTTGGCAAAAGAGACCAAAAGAAAGAGAGACTGAGAGGGAGATGAGAGGAAAGGGAGAGACATGAAAAGACAGAGAAGAGGTGAACAGAGATGGAAAGGCACAGATAGAGATGTAATTGAGGAATGAGTGAAGAGAGAAATGAGAAAGAAGGCAGAGGCAGAGAGAGATGGAGGAAAAAAAGGCAGGGAGAGAAAGAATTGAAGGGGAGAGACAGAGGGATGAGAAGGGAGACAGAAAGGGGAGGAGAAAGAGTAGTGAAAGGGGATGGGAAAGAGAAGAGAGAAATAGAAGAAGGGTGGAGAGAGTTTGTAGAGAAAGATACAGAAAAACAGAAGGATGGAAGTGGGAAATGCAGAGACAGAAGTACTTAGAAAGAAACTGGGAGAAGAAAAAGACAAGAAGATGGGAGACTGAAAGGCAGAGAAAGCAAGGTAGAAAGATGAGGGGAGTTAGAGAGGTGGACAGAGATGGGAAGGGAAAGGAGATAAAAAGATGAAAAGAGATGGGAAGCAGGGAGAGAGATAAGAAAAAAAAAGTAAGACTATTAAGAGCTGTAGAGAGCAAGCGAGCTGCATCAGTGCATAACTAAGATCCAGTGGGAGCAATTTTATCAATAGCACTTTACCATAAAAGTGATTCTCATCACAGCTGGTGCTAGGTGAGCTGGGAACTGCAATAAAAAAATACTTTTATTCTTTAAAAAAAAAAAAAAAAGCTCTTTGCAAACTCCAAACATACCAAGCAGCTGACATTGGGTGCCTTTGGGAGAAACAGCCCAGGCAAGCTAGTATCACAGAGTAGTCTGACAGTCACCGGATCCCAGCTCTTCCACCTACAGCAAGAGGAAGGCTTAGGCTAAGGTATATCTACTAGAAACCCACTGTTATTTCCACTTTATTCCAGCACAATCAATGTGCTGCTTATTGCCTACCAATTACCAGTCTATTACTGTGCCCCAGAAATGCGGGCTAAGTTCTGACCAGTAGGGCTCCTGTGAAATGGCCCTGAATCCACTGACATTTTCCTGTGGGTGCCTTAACCAGAGCCCATGGATGTAGGGGGAAGTCTATAAATTTCACCAAGGCAGCTTTGTAGCCTGGCCAAGTCTTAAGTACTTCCCATTCCCCACCTCATTCCCTAGCTATCAAGAGACTTGTACTGGGGAAGATATACAGACATTGTGCCACGAACAGATCATTCCAATAATGTATTGGATCTAAATATTTGAGAAGGTTTGATTTTGTTTGTTTTTTTAACATTACGCCTCTCTGTGGCTGCACAGCCGGTAATGGATTGTTTCATGCCAATGTGGACATGCAATTTATCACCCTGATCTTTATTGCCTCTGCCTTGGTGATATTGTAAATATTTTGGGAGTTGTTAATGTTTCCTAAAATGAATGGTAAGTAGAGGTCTACAAACAAATGTGCTGCTTATAATGGATGGGAAAATGTGATTCTTTGATTTTCCCATTGAACCCATATAGAACAGTTTCTCACATTTGGAAAGCAACCATTATTTCATTGGATACTCCCAGCTCCCAGCTAAGGTAGTATCTCAGGTCAGAAGATGATGAATTCAGAACTGGAAGAGATCATAGAGCCATGTAATCCAAGTCTTTCTCTTTCCAGGTGAGGAAACCAATGTCCATGTAGATGAGGTTTTATGAGAGTAGAAATTAGCAGAAGAAAGGGGAGGTGGGGCTAGATTAATATGCCTACTTTAAAGATATAAAAACTGATCTGGAGAGGATTAGCAAGATTATATCACAATGGACAGAGTCAGGATGAGAAATTAACCCTCTTGGGGCAATGGATAGAGTGCTGAGCCTGGAGTCAGGAAGATCTGAATTCAAATGTAGCTTCAGATATTCACTAGCTGTGTGATCCTGGGCAAGTCACTTAATCCTGTTTGCCTCAGTTGCCTCATATGTAAAATGAGCTGGAGAAGGAAATGGCAAACCCCTCCACTATCTTTGCCAAGAAAACCCCAAATGGGCTCACAAAGAGTCCTACACAACAGAACAACAACAAACAAACTGCTAGTTAAGCACTCTTTTATTGTCCCTATCCTGTGGTGTATTGGTAAATGTTTAACATCTGTTTCTCTTGTGAAGGGATATGTATGCAGGACAGACTTTTAAGTTTAATCTGCACAATTAACATTTCTTTTATCACTTTCTCACATCTAGATTAGATAGCTAACAATAATAAATCAAGCTCTGATTTATAGCATTTAATTATAAATGCCTACACTGGAAATTTCTTATGAGATATTTCACATTCTCTTCTATTTTTTCATTCTTTAGATTTTGTTTTATTATTTCTTGGTCTTTTATAACTTTAACCGCTTCCCCTTGCCTAATTCTAATTTTGAAAGAGTCGTTTTCTTCCTTAAGACTCTGGATCTTTTTTTTTTTTTTTTTTTTTTTTTTTTTTTGAGCTAGTTGACTTTCTTTTCAAAATCTTCTTGTTTTTCTTAGATTGTTTTTTCTTTTCTTTTTTCTTTTATTTAGTGTTTCCCCAATCTCTCTCATTTGATTTTTTTATTTTTATTTTTTATTTATTTTATTTTATTTTATTTTTTTTAGTTCTTGTCGGGGCAGGTAACCACTTAACATTACTTTTTAGAGTAAGAGAGGCTTTTTTCTTCAGTATTCTCCTCTGAAAATAAACCTCAGACTTCCCTATTCCCATAATTACTCTCTAAAATTGAATTCTTTCTTTTTTAACTGCTTGTAAGTGAAAATTTCAGTTCTCAGAAGCTGGTTCAAGGTAGGTCCAGCACACCTTTCTTCCTAAGCTATCTCTCTGAAAGATACAAACCAGTTGGTTATTCTAAGAGTTTTAGTGTCAATGCACCTGAACTGAATTTGGACTTTGCCATTTACTACCCCTGTGACCTTGAGCAAATTATTTAAGATTTCCTCGTTTTTAAAACAACAGGGTTGGACTTTATCACTCCAAAGGTCCTTTCCAGCTCTAAGTCAATGTTCTTATGATAATAATAATATTTTTATAGCACTTTAATGTTTGAGAAAACATTTAACAAATATTATCTCATCTTAACAACATCTGGGAGGTAAGTACTATCATTATCATCCCCATGCTACAGATGGGGAAACTGAGGCAGATAATGTTGGAGTGATTCTCCATCACACTGATAATAAGTGTATCAAGCTATATTTGAACTGAGTTTTTCCTGAAACCCAGTTCTCTATTCACTAGTTGTCTTTCTGATCTGCTGGAGACTCAAATATGATAGAGACAACTGGATGGTACAGTGGGTGGAATGCTGGACCTGCAGTTAGCAAAATCTACATTCATATTTAGCCTCAGATACTAACTGTGTGACTCTGATCAAATCACTTTACTTCTGCCTCAATTTCCTCATTTGTAAAAAGGGGATAATAATAGCACCTATTCCCCAAGGTTGGTTGTGAGGATCAAGTGAGATAATAATTGTAAAGTGCTTAGCATGGTGCCTGGAACACAGCAAGCATTATATAAATATTAGCCATCATCACTATTATTAATGAAAGAGAAAAAAAGCTTAGATCCTATCTTTTTCTTTTCTATAGAGAAAGGAAGGTCAAATCTAATTTTATTCAACAAACATTAATTAAGCAGCTACCATACACAAAGCGCTTTTCTAAAGCCCCATTCCTGTGGGGAATATCTAAGCTGTTTTTCTCTTTGTGGTATAGTAGTGACCCTATGAAAGCTATGCCAGAGAAATCAAAAGCACAGATGAGCCTCCCCAAATTGGTAAGCTTCAGTAGTACACCTAGAGATGGACTATGTGCTAAACACCTGAGGAACAGCCTAGCTAAATTTGGGGAAGTTCATTTTCAAAGAGCTAGTTACCTTGTTGGATTTTATTTTATTCATAACAACTCATGAAGACTGTCTTCAGGAGCATCTGTAGTCTTCTTCCCTGCCCCTGGTATGTTTTCCAGCCTTATTGATATCCCCCCATTAGTTTAGAAGCTTGACAAAGCATCCACATTGCTTCCCCCAATTATTATCTTTTTCCCTGGTCTCTCAAATGCATCTGAGTTCAGCTGGATAGGTTTGTTCATATTATTTGCGGCTGCTCTCTATGACATCCATATTGGAAAAAGCCAAGTACCAAAGGGGTGGGAGAAAGAAATCTACTACTTGCTACTACAAATATAAGACAATACATTTAGAAGGATGGAAAAGAAAAAAGACTGCCTATTTATATTCCTCCAATTAGAAAATAGCTATGATAAAAGAAAAAGAATAGGAATTGAGACACCTAGAAGTTCATAGGAGACAAAAAAATTAAGAGAAGAAATTGTAGCAAAACCCATAGAATCAAATGTCAACTACTAAACAGGCTAGCAAGAAAAACTGGAGATCTAATTCAAGACGGCAAATTTGACTTCATTAAGTTTTATTGTGATTTAATGTGATGAAATTTAGGATGACATTAGGACTATGGATAGATATATCTTTAAAAAAAAGCTAAAAGAGGAGGAGGGATAGCTTTTCATATAAATCTAGAAGGTATTCTTATGGGAGTAAATCCAAAAACCAAAGGAAAGAAGCATGATAGAGACAATTTGAGTCAATGGAAGGAAAAACAGAAATGATTTTGTCGCTGGAGCATATCACCTGTTTCGAAAGGAAAAATAGATGAGAAGTTTAGAAAACAGCACAAGCCTGACACAAGAGAATGGCAGACTAGTGATGGAGGCAACTCCAATTATTCAGACATCTGCTGGAGCTCTCTCTGCCAAAAGCAGAGCAGCTAATAACTTCTCAACTTGCCTTACTGACAATTTCATCCTTCAAAAGGTAGAGGACTCAACTGAGAAAAATTCTATTTTGAATCTGATTTTCATTAGTAGAGGGGAATTGGTTGCTGGAGTAGAATTTATGGGATTTTGGCAGTGTTGGGGAAGTAAGTGACCATACTCTCTTTTTTATAATAGGAGATAAGTTATATACAATAGATAAATTATTACAATAACTTTATAATAAAGAAGTAGGAAAATCTAGGCATAATCTGACATGTACTCTAGATTTGGGAAATCATCTAGCAAAAGGTTCATAGTAAAGATAGCTAGGATCCTGGAAAAATTAGTCTAAAAGGGATGGTAGTTGCTCTGAAATGAAATTCCAAAGGCACAAAATAAATAATTTCTCCAAGGAGGGAGGTGGGATTTATTTGAAGGGACCAAGGTGAGTGTTAAAGGACCTTACCTAGCATGTTACGCTGTTCCAGAGAAAGGAAGCCCAGGTGATGAGGAAACTTCCAAGATCAACAGCCATGGATAGAGAGGACAAGGTTCTGAACAGGGAAAAGAAGGCAGGTTCCAGGAGGAACTGACCAATAAGAGAAAATATGGGAAGGGGAAAGAGGGTATTTATGGAGAATACAGAGGGAAATTGATTAGATGATAATACAATCAGTTGGCTAGTTGGACTTAAAGTTTAATTATTAATGGTTCAATTTTAACATGCAGGAATTCTCTAGGAGAGTAAAGGAGAAAAGAGAAAAGGGAAAGCAAAGTTGAGCAGAGGAGAAAAGAGAAGGGAAAAGAGAGAAGAGGAAAGGAGAGGAGAGATTCATGATATAACTATTTTCTTTTTAATTTGTTCCTCCTCCATTCAGGAAGGTCTCTGCCTTGATGATGAGTTCACCTGGGAGGAGTCATAAGAGACACTTATTGCAGGGACCAGGGGAATAAGTAAACACAATGATTGCTCCCTTGGCATCAAATCTCCCTAAGAAGAAAAATGAGAAAGAAAAAGAGAAAGAAAAACAGAAAAAAAGAAAAAAAATCCCCTAAGTACCCCTAAATGAGTCATGTGGGATGCATGAGACTTGTTCAAAAAGTGCTTTTATGAGGTATTTTTAAGCAGTTGATTTTATTACAAGGCAAGTAATTATGACAAGGTTTTAAACAACACCTTATTGCCATTTTCCAACATAATCTCCTAACAGACTCAAACACGGATCTCAGCGTGGGAGAATCATCCTGATGCTGGCTCAGTAAACACATAGGCCTTCATTTTTAAGCACGGTGGGATAGTTAACTGTTTCCAAGCATACAATCATGTGGAGATGTTGGCACATTACTTTGATATCTATTTTCTGTTGAAAACATTCTCTCCATACAATTCAGCTAGTTGGTTATGAATTAATAAGGGGGGAATATTTTCCCTGACCAAAAGTTGAATCAGAGCACATACTAATTCAGTCTAAAAACACTTATAGGGGCAGCTAGGTGGCGCAGTGGTTAGAGCACCAGCCCTGAAGTCAGGAGAACCTGAGTTCAAATCTGGTCTCAGACACTTCCTAGCTGTGTGACCCTGGGCAAGTCACTTAACCCCAACTGCCTCAGCAAAAAGCAAAAAAAAAAAAAAAAAAAAGATCAGTGAAGAAAAAAAAATAAATAAAAACACTTATAAACAAGTCTAAGACACTACTCTAGGACACAAATACAAAAACAAAACAATACCTTCCCTCAAGGAGCTTATGTTCTCCTGGGAACATTAGTGATTTTTAGGTATAGGATCTGAGGAATGCAATACAGAATAAGCATTTATTTAACACCTACTATGTGCCAGGGACTGTGTTAAGCACTGTACAAATAATGTCTCCTTTCATCCTAGCAACAACTTTGTGAGGGAAGAACTATATTATTTTACAACTGAGGAAACTGAGGCAGGCAGAGGTTAATTGTTCAGGATTACCCAACCAGTAGGGTCTGAGGCTGGATTTTAACTCGTTTTCCTGAGTTCACCCTCTAGCTGCCCTCAGAGGAACAGCTATTGTAAATCATATTTCACAAATTGAAGCACAATATAGATAGCCAAATCTGGTTGCACATGCCTAACAAAATGCTATATGATCAACATGATTACTTTCCCAGGCCCAATGTATCAGGCAGTAAACCTGGACACATATTTGTTGAATCACCTTTATTTATACAAACCATAGTAGCACATTGAAGTCATTGTCATCTGCAGCGTGGAGCCCCTGCCTCAGTCTGACTAGTTTTCACTTTTCTCCAAGCATACCTTACTAATTTCTACTTCTAGGCTTTTGCCCACACTATGCCATATTCTCCAAAGGCTTCTCTCTATGCTCTCTGCTCACACTTCTCTCTACCTCATGAAGGTGGCATTTTAATAAGTTGATCAAATTCACATATAGAGAATCCTCACAGACCATGTAACATCTTAAGAGAGAGGTACGGTAGTTGAGTGTATAGAGACTCAGCTAGAAAGTAAGGAATTAAAGTGCAGTTATCCCTTCCACATAGAGGGATTAAGGGCATGGCGATCCTGTGATATGGAAAATCCACATAAAATTTTTTGGCCCTACTTTTTGTACCAGAAAAGTATGAATTTTTTCTTTTTTCTCTTATGGTTTTATTTATAGCATTAAAAAATAAAATATGTTGATATTATATGACACTATACATATCTTTTATGCATTTCTGAATTTCTAAACTTTTTCTATGTCATCTACTGACCTTTGCATGGAATCTGTAGCTTTGGTAAAACTTCCCTCAAATTCTCATTTAATTTCTTAATCTAACCCATAAAAAATGCAGCAGGAAAAGTTGTGATGTGGAAAAGATCACTGTACTGCCACTGTACTGCCTCTGACCCATAGTAGTTCTTCCATTTTAAACAAATTAGCAGCTTCTCATTGCTACCCCTCCCTCCCTCCAACTCTCTAAAACTAGAGTTTGCCAAATAAGCCTCAGTATGTCCCATCGGTAGAGTACCTTTTATGAAGGAAGTCACAGATCTTGTTCATCTCCTCCTCCCCCATCCATCATCACCATCATCACCCTTCCAAAACAATAAGTGCATGATAAAGTTATAAACTAAAGAACTTTGTGGAGTTTTTTTGTGGGTTTTTTTTTTTGTTTTGTTTTGTTTTGTTTTGTTTTGTTTTTGCTGAGGCAACTGGAGTTAAGTGATTTGCCCAGGGTCACATAGCTAGGAAGTGTTAAGTGTCTGAGACCAGATTTGAACTCAGGTCCTCCTGACTTCAATGCTGGTGTGCTTTGTGGGTTTTTTTTTTTTTTTAACAAAGAAGACCAATGTTGTTTGGTTGGCATCAGAAAAATCTTCATGGAAGACTTGATTCTTGAATTAGACTTTAAAGATGGGAGGAATTCAACAGCTGAGAGAAAGGGGTAGGGAGACATTCTAAGAATAAGAAAGAGTAAAATGGAAGCACATTTGTAGGGTTGAGTATAATCCAGTTTTGCTGGTGATTAGAGAGAATAGAAGGAAGGAACATGAGGAAAAACTGGAAAATGAGAAGGTAGCAGATTATAGGAAATCTTGAATGCCAGGCTATGGAATTTGAAATAGGGAGTCATGAAGACTTTTTTTTTAATAGATCCAAGATATAATCAGATCTATGCTTTGAAAAAAATTATTCTGGCAATGGTACAATTGATGGGTTGGCAGCAGAGTCTCTTTAGGATATTATTACAATAGTCCAAATAAGAAGCAATGAGCTCTTATAGAGGATAGCAAATGATAATGGAAAAGATAGGATGAAAATCATGGAAGTAAGTGTGTGCTGGTAAATTTTCTAACAACTGGTTCTTTGAAAAAAAGGATCCATGAGATACTTTTAAGTGTAATCTGCATTATTAACACTGTGTAGCTTTTGCCAATTTTGGAGATTGTAGGAGGTTACAAAGAAAATTTAACAATTGGCTCTGCAGGTATGAACTAGCCCCAGAACTCCTTAGTGGAAGGAATATTTATTGCAGAAGGAGAATCAACAGGTCTTGCTAATAGGTTGGATATAAAATATGAATAAGGGGGACACTCAAAACTAGCCCCCAAATTTTGAATATGGCAGGTTTGGCAAATGGTAGTGAAATCAAGAGGAGCCAGTTTAATGAGAAAAATGTTAGATTTTAGACATGATTTTGATCGTGGCTAATGGGACAGCTTCTCCAAATCATGTTTGGGGGTGGATATGTTCTGTACCTATTTGGAGGTGGGGATTGGGAGTTGAGGGAAGTGAGGGCTTGAGATAAAAATTATGTCTCCTGCCTCCTAGTCTCATCTTTCTTAAATACCAATCTGCCTCACATATGAATCATATTGTTTCCCTTGATTCTACGTAAATGCTTTTCCCTCCTATACTGCCATATCATTAAACACTATGCATATTTATTTACAATAGAAGGTAAGCTTCTTGAGGGAAGAAATTATTGTTGCTTTTGACTTTCTATCACTAGTCCCTAGAGAGACTGGAGAAGTTAAAAGAAAGCTGGTCTGAATTCCAGTTTCATATCAGATACAAATTGGTTATAGGACAGAGAGAAAGTTGATCTCTCAGTACTCTAGGCTACTCTTAGCACTATGATGTGCAGAGAAGCTGCCAACATGAATTGGTAGAGGGAGTTTTTTCATCCAAGAGATTCTTATGCTCATTAAATCACAAATTCAGTTCTTATATATTTTCAGGGAGCAAAGAAGTGCCTGGCACAAAGTAGGATTTTAATAAATGCTTATTGAATTAATGAAGCATTGTTCATTCACAGTAATAATTAAAGGCAGGGAGCAGAACCTCTTTGTATCTCCAAGTCTCTTTTATAGATAGCCAAATCTAATCACTTGCAAGTCCCATTGATTTAATTCAATAAACAATTATTAAGCACCAGTTATGTGCCAGGTTCTACTCTAGATATGGAGGAAAAGAAGACAAAAAAATGAAAGTAGTCCCTACACTTGGGGAGTTTACATTCTTTTGATTGCTACCTCACAGAATCACTCCTGTCCATTCCTTTTGTTCTTTTCTAAAAAATTAAAAAAAATATATTATGAGCATAATAAGCATCAACAAACATGAACATTTCAATATACAAAGAAAAAGAGGATAGCATATGAAACTGTGAACTTCTGACATGCAGTTTTTCCCCCACTATGCATAATTTGTGTTTTTATAAAATTCAAAATAAACAAGATAGTGCCAAACTGCCTTATTTGTCTGTTACTTTTTGAACTCCCCCCTGCTTTCATCTATTTACTTTTTAAAATGATTCTTTGTTGCTATTTTCTTTTTTTTTCTTTTAGCATTTTTATCACTGTTTTCCTTCCTCTACCTTCCTGTCCACTCCAAAAAAAAAAAAAAAAAAAAAAAAGAAAAAAGAAAAGAAAAACTCTCTTGCAACAAATAAGTATAGTCATGCAAATTAAATTCTCACATTGTTTATATGTGGAGAAAAGCCTCATTCTGTGTCTCTAGACCATCATTTCTCAACCAAGAGACAAGAAACTTATTTTATCATCAGTCTTCTGGAGTCACAATGGCCCTTTCATTGACCTTATTTCTTAAGTTTTTCATCTAATTTGTTTGTGATGCGATCTTTTAATATCCAGATCTTGTATCCATTTACAGTTTATTGTGATAAATGGTATGAGATGGTCATCTAAACCTATTTTCTGCCGGATTGTTTCCTATCTTTTCCTGCAGTTTTGTTGACTCTTAAATTATTATACTCAGGGATAGAAGATCAGTTTCAAAGCCAAGAAGAATAGGTTAAGTTCTGCCTCTTAACTATGTGACCCTAGGCGGTTCATTGATATTCTCAGAGTTTCCTAAGACTATCAGTTGTAGAGGGGTACAGTGTTGGTTGAAATTTTCTCATCTGGTAGTTTTCTATCCAATGAAATAAAGGTCCAGTTCTTATCTTACTCCTTTCCCCCAGTATTTGGTGTCCTTGCAGAAACCTTTCAATTTTATGTAATCAAAATTGTCCACTTCATCTCCTATGCTGCTCTCCATCCTATCTATACAATAATTATTCTCTGGCTGAGGGAAATAGGACCACATAAATATAGAAAAATTATAATGTTAAAGTAATTAATAGAGTCAGTGCCATGCCAGTCAAACTACCAAAAAGTTAGGATATTACTAGGATATACTATAGTTATATGATTATTCAGTAATGTTCTTATAGTCTCCTTGCTTCCAATGTCTCCATTCTCCAGTACGTCCTTCACCCTGTTGTTTAGTAATCTTCCTGAAATACTGCTCTTGTGTTTTGTCCCTTTCTCCTACCCTATCCCCCCAAAAAGAAAAAAAAACATTCTAGTCCTTTCTATTGTCTACAGAATAAAATCCCAAATCCTTAGGCATTCAAGACTCTCTACAGTCTGCTTCATACCTACATTTCTAGTTCTACCTCCCATTATTTCCCTTCAAATGTTTGCTGTCCTGCCAAATTGTACTGCTCTCTGTGCTGATCCTGCCTGCTGACTTTCATCTTTATTCACATATCATTATCAATCACTGGACCAATAATATCATTATTATTGTAAAGGATCTAAGTTCATTCACAATTCTTATGATTGTCTAAATCAAAACTCTCTTCCCTGCTCACTATTTCTTTAAATGTGTTATTTTCTGATGAATGTTGGAGGGGATGTGGGAAGACTGGGACACTGATGCATTGTTGGTGGAGCTATAAACGGATCCAACCATTCTGGAGAGCAATTTGGAACTATGCTCAAATAGTTATCAAACTATGCATACCCTTTGACCCAGCAGTGTTTCTATTGGGCTTATATCCCAAAGAAATCATAAAAGAAGGAAAGGGCCCCACATGTGCAAGAATGTTTGTGGCAGCTCTTTTTGTGGTGGCTAGAAACTGGAAACTGAATGGATGCCCATCAATTGGAGAGTGGCTGAATAAATTATGGTATATGAATGTCATGGAATATTATTGTTCTGTAAGAAACGACCAGCAGGATGATTTCAGAGAGGCCTGGAGAGACTTGCATGAACTGATGCTGAGTGAAGTGAGCAGAACCAGGAGATCATTATACACGGCAACAACAATACTATATGAGGATCAGTTCTAATGGACATGGCTCTCTTCAACAATGAAATGCTTCAAACCAGTTCCAATTATTCGGTGAAGAGAGCCATATACACCCAGAGAGAGGGATGTGAAATGTGGACCACAACATAACATTTTCATGTTCTCTATTGAGGTTTGCTTGCATTGTATTTCCTTTATCAGATTATTCTTTCTTGTAGATATGATCTCTCCTGCACAAAAAATGATGCAATAACTATACATATATTCGATTTCTTAAGTATTCTAACATAATTATCATGTAGTAGATATCCTGCCATCTAGGGGAGAGGTGGGGAGTAGGGGGGAAAAATTTGTAACAGAAAGCTTTGTAAGGGTTAATGTTTAGGAATTACCCATACATATGTTTTGCAAATAAAATGTATTAATAAAAAAATGTGTTATTTTCTTCCCTAAGATTGGAATCTTCTTGAGGGTAGGAACTCTCACTTTTATATTTGTATCTCAGGGCACTTACTGCAGCATATGATACATTGCAGGCATTTAATAAACACTTGCTAATAATTGGTTGAGATCATTCCCCAAACCTTGAACAGACTTTTCTTCCCACATCTCCTGCTGAAATCCCTCCTTCCTTCTGGGTTCAGTTCAGATGCTACCTTCTTCATCAAGCCTCCACTGACTTCTCCAGCTGGCACTTCTTTTCTTCTATTTCTTCTAAAGAATTCTTTCTGGGCCTCTCCTTTACACTTACTACAATTTTACATTATGTCCTAATTATCTGTGTAACGGGACTTACTTATCTACTCTATCAGATTGCACCCTTCCTATAGACAAAATCTAGCCTTATTTAATCTTATTTAATCTTTTAAGCCCAGGGGATTAGCACGTTTTCACATCCACATCTTAAATTTTTATCAGACTAAGTTGGAGAACATGGGTTCAAAGCAAAAAAAAAATTAATAAAACAGAATAATAAGGTAATAGAAACATCAAGTATTTCTGATATCCATGTTCAGGTAATTTTCTCTCATGCTTCCAAGGGAGACTCTAAGTTAACTTTCTATTCTATTCCCCTTCTATCTTTCAATGTGTCAGGGAAAAGATTACATCCGGTTATATATCCATAGAGCTAGTGATGAAAGCTACATTACCTAATTGACTTCCTCTCGCGTTCAACCCAGTAAGGTGGAAGACACTGCTTGGCGTGGGTACTGATACCTCTGACTATGATCCACTGTCAATATTGGAACCAATACAGTATGGTAGAGTTTGGGACTACTATATTGGGTCTGTTTTATTCTCTATCTTTCCCTTTCTCTCTTTCTCTTTTTTTCTCCTCTTCTCTCTGTCTCTTTCTTTCTGTTGTCTCTGTCTATCTCTGTCTCTTTGTCTTTCTCTGACTCCCTCTCTCTCTCTCTGTGTCTCTGTATGTGTATATCTCTGTCTCTTTCTCTTTCTCTCTCTCTGTCTCTCTCTATTTCTGTCTTTGTCTCTGTCTTTGTGTCTCTATCTCTCTCCCTCTATCTGTCTCTCTCTCACTAGTCAGTCTTCTGTCAGACATGATTGGACAACCTAAAATCTTGCCAATGATTATTGCCTGACTTAGCTATTTCATTTTATATATCTCTTCTCTTCCCTCCATCCCCAATCTTCCAGCTAACCTCAAAAATCTCCTCTTCCATACTGCCTTTCACTTTTGAGACTCCTTACAATTTTTCTTTTTACATTTTGTCTGTTGCAGAATCTATCTTCTTCTAGTTCAGAAACTCTCTTCCAATAAGTGATACTTTTTAGATCTCGATGCATACTGGGAACATGGAACACCTATATAAAGACCCCTTTGCAACTGGGCAACTCACCACAGTACATTATACAAAAAGACCTCATTTATTAAAGGTTTACCATGTGCCAGGCATTATGCCAAATACCAGGGCTACAAATTGGAAAGTTAAGCTTTCTTTGCTTTAAGGAAACTCACATTCTAATAGAGGGAGACAAGATATAAAGGAAGGTCCAGGTGCAAATTAGATGGAAAGGACCTTAGGGTACAGTAACCAAGTAGATGATAATGCATCTTCTTTAATGCCATTTCCATTGATAAAATGGTATATTTCTGCATCAAATGATGAACCATGGCGACAAGAACTGTATTTCCCATGTCCTCAGTAGCTGGGTTGTTTTACTAGACAATGGCTGCAGTATCTAAGCTGGAAGCAGGATAGATGGTCTGGAGAGCATTTTTATATAGTAAGCATACATGTTTATCAGATTTGTAGTGAGAAGACTAGAAAATGAAGACCAAGTTCTTAGAAAATGTATCCTGTGTCATCAATGGTATCCATCCACTTGAAGACATGGTATTTCTGAAAATGTGTGATGGGTGTGGGGGAGAGGAGGGTACATTCCCCTCCCTCTACACAGCTTGCAAGGGCATCTTCTGGATTTTTCTTGTTGGCTTATTACACGGTGAGCAATTCTTCTCCCTTTTCCCTACCCCCTTTAAAATCATGGTGAATTAGAAGTGAGTGTGTAATACAAAAAGAAAAGAGGATGATTTCCTTCTCTCTTTCCATGTATCAAGTAGGCAAGAAACCCTGTAGATTTCTGAGTGAAGGAATGGCTCTCTCACCCAGTCATTATAATATAATGAATGCATAGTGGCTGTTTATTTATCTCATTGCATATATTCTTTTTTTTATATACTTCAAGTAAATGAGTATCTGGAGATGAAACAGACCAAATCATGATTTTATGAGCTTGAAAGTTTGGAAGAGCTATGAGAGATCCAGCAACTGGAGTTGGTAATAGAATCTGCCAACAACTACAGCAACGACGGCCACTGAAGGGACAATTACCCAGCTGGGCTACAGTTTGATCTGCCTCATCACAGAGTCAGGCCAGGTGAACCATGAAGCAACTGGTCCATTTGCTACTTCAGACCTAGAAGTGAACTTAGAGAGAAGAGAGAAGTGGAGAAAAGGAGAAAAAGAAAAAGAACTATTTCTCCCCTTCACAAGATTTTAATATTGGGAGGATGATGTTTTATAGCAGCCCCTTTAAATTTAAGTCCACCTTCTCTAGAGACCAAAGGAATTAGTGGATGAGAAAGTGTGTCCTGGCTTGGATGATATAACTGTGCTTCAGTCCTTGCTGTATCTTCACAGTAAATGTAAAGGTTAATTGATGCTTATTGAGATTGGAGAGATGGTCACTAGTTAGATGAAATTGGGAAAACATACTCAATGGCTGGGGCTTGTGATTCACAGTGTTAAAACACTGCCCAACCTTTCAGAGTGACCCTATAACTTGAGAGAAATAAGACCTGCCATCTGGGGACTAGGAAGGTGAGACAAATGCTCTACAAACTCAATTGAAATGAATCTGAGCAAGTTTAGCTTGGAGAGGATGATTGCTGTCTTTAAAGATTTCAAGACCTACCAAGACCAAGTAGAAGGATTTGGGGTGTGTGTGTGTGTGTGTGTGTGTGTGTGTGTGTGTGTGTGTAGAGAACAGAATAATAACAACAGGTGGAAGTTATAGGGAGACAGATTTCAGTTCTATTTAAGAAAAGATTTTTTAATGAAAACTGTTCATTCTTTGAACAAATAAAGCAAGCATCTATTATGTGCAGAGCACTCTGTTGAGTGCTTGGGGTGCAAAACCAAAAACCTGAAATGGTCCCTGACCTCAAGGAGCTCCCATTCTATTGGGCAGAATGGAGTAGTAAATTATCAGTCAATGGAAGCATTCACATTGAACTTGGATGACTATTGGTAATCATATAATCATATTTGGTGAGATGTAAGATTAGATGACCCCTAAGATTCTCCACACCTTTTTTTTTTAACAATTGGAAATTTTATTTCAGTGCATAGGAGGAAATGAACTTTTAAAAAATCAACTCTATATTTTGTCTGAAAATGAAACAGCAAATAAATTAGACCCACGCTGAAATAGAAGGGTCAGTTTAAATGTCAAATTCATGGATATGCTTTGTCTCAGATAAGCTTCTACTTCTTGTCCTTAGAAGGTGCATTTCTCTCCAACAACTTTGTTCCTGAAATAGTTGGCCGCAGAGTCCTCTGGGATTTGGGAATGTCTAACATGGGTGGTGATCTGGTACACGTTTTCTTGGTGCTGCCTTAATAATGTTATCTACACGAAGAATTACTTCTGCTGCTTCAGCCACACTCAACAAAACTTGTCTCTTCACTTGGAAACTTTCTGTTATACCAAGCACAGCCATATCTCCAATGGTACCTTGCTTCATGTCAAGTCCGTATGTTTTTTGGCCTTCACTGTGTGCAGCACGGAGTTGAGCTACCAAATCTGCACTGTCATAACCGGCATTGTCAGCTATAATGGTTGGCAGCATTCTCAAAGCTTTAGCAAAAGACTCCATTGCAACTGCTTCTTTGCCTGGTGTTCTGTTAGCAAGTTCTGTAACAGCATGAGCCATCAGCATCTCAGAACAACCACCACCATAAACAGTTCTAGAATCTTTCACAGTCTGAGCAAGAACACAAAGAGCATCATGCAAGGATCTTTCTGCTTCATCCAAAATCTGAAGTGTGGCACCACACAGTACAATGGTGCAAGCCTCACCCAGTGCTACTCCAGAAAAATGAATGTTTGTCTTCTCCAATCATGACTTCTTCAATAAGTTTGCAACTTCCTAGCTTTACCAGTTCTGGATGATCAAAAGTTGAGGCAATCTCACCACCTGTAACAAGGGCCAGGCGTTCCACACCTGCAAAGTCTGCATGTTCGATTGCCATGACACCAGCAGCACCAAATAACTGTTCAGAATAATTATAAATCAGCTGCCTGTTGATAAAGCAATTTATTCCATGCTTCAAGATGCGGTCAACTTTCTCCTTCATTTTTTCCTTTTCAGCCTGTTCTATTTCTGCAACTTTTGCTGTGGAGTCAACTCTTACTCGAGAACCAAATATTTTTATTTTGTCTGTGTCCATCCCAGTATTTGCAATAAGAATTTTTGCATTTTCAATTCGCTTTGGTTGATTTACTCCAATTTTCTTATCCAGCAAAAAACCTTCATCTAAATAGGAATCGGCCAAACTTCCTCCCAGCTTCTTGATAATGTGTATAGCTTCAAGATTGCCAGAGCCTTTCAGTCTAAGAACAGCTTCTACAGCTAACTTAGTAAAGTGGTCTTTGTGATGAGTTAGGAGCTTCGAGGACAATGTAGTTCCAGCAATGTTTATTAAATCTTCATGGAATGCAGCTTCATCATAACCATGATCAACTGTGGATAACAATAAAGCCTCTCTTGCTGCCTTTGTAGCTTCTCTCCAACCAGCAATAATAGTTCGAGGGTGAATTTTTTTTGCAACCAAAGACTCTGCTTCCCTTAACAACTCAGCTGCTAACACAGTTACAGAGGTAGTACCATCACCAACTTCATCATCTTGAACCCTTGACATATCAACTAAAACTTTGGCTGCTGGGTTGTCAACACCAATAGATTTTAAAGTGGTTGCACCATCATTGGTTACCATAAGAGAAGCATCTCTTCCACTGCTTAGAAGAATCTTGTCCATGCCCTTGGGTCCTAAAGTGCTCTTTACCAAGTCTCCAATGGCAATGGCACCAATAAAAGAAGACAAACGGACTGTTTCAGCCCTTTCTTCATCAGCACCGGCCTTGAAGATATTAACAGGTGCAAGCGAAAGGGATGCCATGATTCCTAAGTCGCCGGCGACACTTCGCAAGTCCGCTCGAGTCAGGTCTTTGGGACTGGAGGACGAGACGGAAGTGACGTACCGGTCTCCACACCTTTTTTAAAAAAAGATTTTATGAGTCCATAATAATCAGTGGGAGAGTCAGTCTGGTTTACTGGATTGAGGGCTTACAGTCAAGAAAATCCAGGTTCAGATATTGTCTTCAACACAGTGGCTGTGGGCAGACTTTAGTAGTGCAGGGAAGGGGATATCTATAGATAGAGTCCTGGACCTGGAGTCAGAAAAACTTGAGTTCAAATTCTACCTCAAACACACAAGCTGTATGATCCTAGACAAGTCACTTAACCTGTTTGTTTCAGTTTCCCCATCTGCAAAATGAGCTGGAGAAGGAAATGGCAAAACACTCCAGTACCTTTGACAAGAAAATCCCAAATAGGGTCACAAAGAACCGGGAATAGTCAAACAACCAGGACACAGTGGCTGTGAACTCTCAGTGCCCCGAAGTTATAGATAAGTCATCAGGCTGTAACTTTTCTCCCAGAAGAATTCTGCTTCCTCTTCTTTCCCCCTCTCCACAAGTGAAATTACAAGTCTGGACAGACCCAACCTTGAGAATTTTAAAAAAAATCTGTTGATTTCTGGGCCTTTGCTTTAACATTCAGAGACCCGTGAATCTAACAGGGCTTCCACTTTACTCCAAGTGATGAATAATGAACCATAGGCCTAGAGACCACACCTGCTGATGTGTCCATTTTAAGGGCTACTCTTTTGTTTTATCTTTTTATGTAGCCTTAAAGCAAAATCCTATTGCTATGACCTTGAAGGGCAGTCTTTTCAAGGCTTCACATAAGTGAGTGTTTTGAATCACAGAGAAGATTACAAGGACAGTTTGTTGAGAATAAAGCTGAGTTGTTTTAAATGGAAGAAAAATAACAGATGCAGGTCATTACAGCTACTGGGCTTTAGTGCAGATGCTCAGACTTAAAGGTAGAAGCTGTTGTTAACATTATTGGGGGGGGGGGGGTTAAATGTAATCTCTTTTCCTAAGTCCTGCTCTGTGATATGAAGCTGCTGAACAGGAATGGCTCAGGGAGTACCTGCTCTGGTACTGTTATTGAAGCACTTGCTGCAGAGCTATCACACACAAGGGTTTACCTCAGGCCTTTGATGTTTTGATTTGGAAGCCAAGCTAGATAGATGAAAGCAAGAAGAAAGCAAGGAAGCAGAAAAGGGAGGAGGTAAAGGGAAAAGAAAAAAGGAAGGGAAAAAGTGAGGAAGGAAGGGAGAGAGGAAGGGAGGAGGAAGGGAAGAAAGAAGGGGAAAGTGAGAAAAGGAGGAAGTAAAGAAGAAAGAAATGGAGGAAAGAAGGAAAGGAGAGAGGGAGGGAAGAAGTGGAGAAAGAAGAAAAGGGAAAAGAATAAAGGAAGGGAGGAAGCGAGTAAATTGAGAGGGAAAGGAAGGGAGCAAGGAAAGAAATGAGGAAGAGAGGGAGGGAGAAAGTCATAGAAGAAGGCAGGGGAAAAGGGAGGGAAAAAAAGAAGACTGGGAATAAAGAAAGAAGGCAGGAAAGAATCAAGGAAGGAATAAAAAAAGGAGAGAAGGAAGAAAAATAGATAAAGAAAAAGGAAGGGAGGAAGGTGGAAGGAGGGAAATGAGGGATCTAAGAGGATTATTTGCCTCCAATTACATTTAGAAATCCTCAATCTTTTTCATGTCCTGAACCCTTTTGGCAATCTGGCAAAGTCTATGGACCTCTTCTTGATGTAATGTTTTCAAAGGTATCATCAAATAAAACACATAGGATTAAAAAGGAAGTCAATTATGCTGAAATACAGTTATTGACAGCTATTGAAGACTATAGGAGCATAGATTGTTGAAACCCAAAGATATTCCCAAAGTCCCTTTTTTGGCTTTATAGGATTGTTGAAATCAAAGAGCATTTATTGGTGCCATTCTTTTTTATCCTTAGCAAATATACTTAATAATGACAATAAGAATTTGCATTTATGTAGCACTTTAAGGTTTTAAAGTCACCTTAACAGCAACCTTTTTTTTTTTTTTTTAATAAATAAGGGAACTATGAGACTCAGAAAGATAACTTGCCATGACTGAAGTCACACAGCTAATTAACATCAGAACTAGTATTAGCAAGCTGGTATCCCAAAGGTTCCAGGGTTGTTTTCCTTCCCATGATGCCCAGGGTGCCCCAACCCCCTTCTTGATTAGCTATCCTATGTCTTGCTTCTTCAGCTAGATTATATATTCCTTAAGAACAGAGAACCTAGCTTTTTGTTCTCCGATGGGACTGGGCACTATAGATTCTTGATAACTACTTTTTGAATTGAAAATATGTACTATAGACTATCAGCACTTTGGAGATTCAGAGGAAGAAGAATCAGTGTTAAGCTAAAAAAAGGTAGAAACAAAGCCTTCATAGATGAGGTGGGACTTAATGATACTTTGGCTAGTGCTATAGTTGGAGTGATTTCAGGTTTGTGGTGATCATAGCAGGAGAATTTATTCACATACATTTATATTGCACTTTACAAACTGCTATTATATGAGGTAGGATGTCATCATCCCAGTTTTACACATGAGGGTAATTGAGTCTCCTAGAAGTGAAGTGATTTGCTTAAAGCCACAAAAATAATGCAAGAACAAGAGTAGAAATTGAACTCAGATCTTTTCTGATCCCAGATTCAGTTGTCTTTCCACCATACCACATAGAATGCTGGGTGATTAGTTCACCCCAGCACTATGATTCCTACCTATCCTGGAAGAATTGGGCTTATTGTTAGTTTATTTCTCTAGAAAGCTTCCTAGGTAACCACTGATTGGGTCAGATCTTAATCAAGGTAGCATAGGCTCTGTGATTGAAGTCCCTCAATAAATAATAATAGTTAACATCTAAGGAGTGCTTTAAAGTTGGCAAAAAACCCCTAAAAATCATATTTATTATCTCATTTGATTCATACAACCACCTTGCTAGGGAAGCACATTTATTACCATTTCCATTTTACAGACAGGAAAACAGATGCAGGCAGATGTTAAGTGACTTGACCAGAGCCATACAACTACAAAGTATCTGAGATAGGATTGGAACTCAAGTCTTCTTGACTCCAAATCTAGCACTCTATCCATTATACCAGCTAGCTGTCCCACAGTTCTTTATCATCAGAATCCTCACTAAGGGGTGTGGAAGGACTGGGGCTCAGTAGTACCAATGGCAGCAAAGGGCATATGTGCTGACTTAACTGAATCAACAAGTCAACATTTATCAAGCATTTAGTGTTCATAGTACAAGCTGGAGAAAAGAGAAAGGAATAGATTAGACTCTGTTCTTCCCTTTATAGTGTTGATAGAATAGCAGAGAGATAATACACCCAAACAAGTAATCATACTATATTCTGTGACATAATAAATGCAATAGAAAGTTACCCAACAAATGTACTATGTGAAGTCTTAAGGGGATAGTGCTAGGTGGTACAATGGGTAAAGCATTGGGTCGGCAATCAGGAACACCTGGGTTCAAATTTGGCCTCAAAGACTAGCTGTGTGACCCTGGACAAGTCAATTAGTCCTGTTAATCCTGTTTTCCAATTTCCTCATCTGTAAAATGATCTAGAGAAGGAAATGTCAAGTCATTCCAGTATCTTTGCCAAGAAAAACCCAAATGGGGTCACAAAGGGTCAGATGCTTCTGAACAATAACAAAGTTAACTGAGGGAATCTGGGAAGAATTCATGGTAAAGGAGACATTTTAAACTGAGCTTTGAAAAATGGATGGGAATTCAGTAAGTGGAGAGGAAGAGAACATTTGAATCATAGGGAATAGTATGAGAAAAGGCATTGGATTGTGACACTATAGCCTGTATTTGGGAAGTGAAGAATAGTCCAACTTGAGTAAAGCATGAAGTTTTTAAGGGGAACAGTATGAGATAAGCCTCGAAAGATTAAAATGCTACAAAGATGTGGAGAACCTTGAATGCCAGGCAAGGGAGGTGAAACTTGTTGATAAGCAAGAGAGAGTTTTGGATGATTTTTGAGAACATGAATGGTCTTTGCCATCTTTATGATAAGATCTGTGGGGAAAGAAATAGGATAGGGAAAAGACCTATGGTCTCATTGGCTTAAGAGATTTCCAGATGAGAAAACTCTCTCTCCTGATGAAGTCTGGAACTTCTCTGAAACTTAGGGAGTTGCCTAGAACACTCAGAAGTCAAGAGTTTTCTTGTCCAAGATCACAGAGGTAGTGTCCCCCTCATTATCCATGATATCGAATTGCTTCTCTTTGGGATGGTACGGCAGTGATAGAAAGAGAGATTGTGGAAGGAAAAGTAACCTTTGAGGAAGCTATAACATTATTGTATTCAGTGAGTAATTATGTTCTGCATTAAGATGGTGGCAGTAGGAATAAAGGGATGTTTTATGGGTAGAAACAATATAACTAAGTATTTGATTGGATATGAGAGGTTAATAGGAAGAGACAACATCAGGATTTTAAACATGGTAGGCTAGGTGGATGGGGGGTAACTGCAGAAAGTAATGAAGTCAGAAAGAGAAGTGTTGTGGTGAGGGGGGAAGCATCCTGAGGTCAGATTAGGTCATGTGGAGCCTGAGGTGCTGAACACCAAGATATCCTTACGTGATTGAAAATGGGAATTTGGAGTTCACAAAAGAGCTCAAGACTATTTCCCCATATATCAAGACTGGAAATTACCTGCAGGTAGAATTTTTTTTTAAACAATGAGGGAAAAGAGATAAATGGGAAATGTCCACTTGAGAAAGCTAGGAAGAGAAGCCAGGGAAAGATAGAGTGAGAAGAATACTAGTGATTGACAGGCAACTTCCTGAAGAGGATGAAGCCCCTTTTCCCACTTAACAATGGAGTGATTTGAAACCACTGAGATTTTTAGTGGACTGCTTATTGCTTAAGAGTGAAGATGAGGTACAGAGTCACTTCTAATATAGTCTTCCTATGTTAGTGCAAATATTAACTCTAGTGGATTAAAACTAGTTCAGCCCGCTGAACTAGTCACCATGGAATAGTGGGTAGAGTACTAGACTTGAAATCCAAAGGAACTCAGTTCAAATCCTTCCTCTGACATTTTCCAACTAATGTGTGATGAGTAAGTCACTTACTCTCTCTGGGTCTCAATTTCCTCATATGCACAATGACCATGTTGGATTAGCTGTTCTTGAAGACCTCCACTAGCTCTATATCAATGAGCTGAGCTGTCAGAGGTGGCAGAGAGCAGGGGATAGAGATTTGGACTGAATCAGGAGAGTTGAAATCCTTTCTCTGACACTTATTAGCTATATGAGACTGGGTAAGTGACTCAGCTTTGCCCATCAATTTCTGCACATGTAGAATAGGAATAATAACGGCATCTCCCTCGTTGGGTTGCTGTGAGGCTTAAATGAGATAATGTACATGATTCACTCTAAACACATGAGCTGCTAAGTAATTCCCAAGCAGCAGACTTTCATCTGATTCAGCACAGGCTTAAAGTATCAGACAATCCCTTGCCAGGGCTCCTTTCTCATTCTCCCTGTAACTGCTGTCTCCATATCCAACCCTAACCTTTGGAGTTATTGCTCATTCCTTTGATCTTCAAGGCCAAGCTTGGCTGTCTCTTGATTCTCTGGGTCTCTTTTCTTCTCTTTGCCTCACAGTAACATACTTTTGGCCTCAAGGCAAAACTGTTCCATTCTCAACCACCTGATTTGCCCACTCTGGAAATAACTTCAGACCTTTACCTAGGGGAATCCACTGACTAGATTCCTATATCCTGGCTATTTAATCCCCAACACAGTTCTTACAAACTGAACCTTTCCTCTCAATCAATCTATCTCTGGATTTTGCCCAGTTCTTTGTTCAGTTGATGTATTTCTGGCAGGCTAATTGCCCAAGCTTCTCCATCCAGGATCAGCTCATTATGAGGTCTCAGTCTTTTGGGAACCCACAATTTCTTGGAAAAGCCCTAAATTACTTCATTATTTTGACTGGTATCTCCACCTCTCTGGATATCAGATAGCTGCTATCTTCCAGGTATGTATTAATCCTTTATTCTACCCATACATCATACCCTGGAAAGTCCCAGTATTATGCACAGGATTACAAATTTTAAGAATTGGAATTTCAGAATTGGAATGGATCTTCAAAGGCTATTTAATTCAATCCATATCTCAAAATGAAGTCCTCCTACAATATACCTGAGAAGTGGTCATCCTGCCTCTTTTTAAAGATCTTCAGTGAGGGAAAGCTCATGATTTCTCAAGCAATCTCATTTTTCTTTTTGTTATCTGAAATTTTAAAGAACAATAGGAATCTGTAGGCCAACTTAAAGAAAGACAGAATTATGACCCAGGAGGACGAAATTGGCCTTATTCTCTTAGCTTAGTTTTTGTGCTTGCTTTGAATTCATTTGTATAGGAGATGCAAAGGATCTTTGGGAACTGAGGAAAACAGTCTTCTCCTTCCCAAGCCATATCCCTATAGTATTTTGTGATTTGTTTTAGAAGGCAGTACCTGCAATGACCTAAAGGAAGTAAAGATTGGCAATCAAGACCATAAGGAAATTAAATGAAACTTTCTAACTCTAAGTCAAATAAAGTCTTCAAGCCTACTAGGAGCAAGTAGTTCAAAGACAGACTAAATGTCTGAAGGCTCTAATTAGCTAACATTCTCATGTTCCAAAAAGAATTTAGCCCATGGAGGCTAAGACTGAGAACTGACAGACTTCCCTCTTTTTATGGAGAGAAAAGATATACATAGCTAACTCTGGCAGCCGGCAGACCTCTTTCCTTAAGAAAAGAAAGAAGCTGAGGGCTTTTTCCTGGTCTGATGTCTGCATGTGTGAGAGGCCTTTCTTTCTCAGTAATAGAACTGAAACCTGGACTCTGGGCTTCAAGTTAAAGAGAGATGATAGAACCCATTTCCCTAAAGAGAGAGCCAGAGCACCAATTATGACTCCAGCTGAAGAGCCATAAGTGGTAGCTTCAAGATTAGCCCAGCAGAGATAGTCAGGGTCAAATAGACTCATGATGTCCAGAAGGGAAGATTCAATGTGGTACCCAGTGAGCAAGATCCAGGGAGAGCAGCATGATGTCAGATGGATGCTCAAATCCTTTCTAACTCTGAAATTCTGGGATTTGGTGACATCATCAGAAAACAGTCTCTGAGCTATTCTCCAGTACCAGTCTTTGCAACTTGATTATTCACACAAAAGAAGACTTCTCTTTTTTTTCTGGGGGCCCATCTAATACTTGAAGACAGCCACCATGTCTCTCTTGAGTCTTTTCTCTTTCCTATTCTAAATGATCTCCTGGTTCTTCAACTTCATACCTTTTAATGATATTAACTCAAGGTCCTTTATTATTCTGGATGTCTTCTAGATCATCAATGTATTTTCTGAAATAAAAATTATTAAAGCATTAAGAAAAATGTCACCCTCAGAAATGAACACAATATTCCAAATGTGGTTTGGTCTGGGTAGGATATAGTGAATTATTCCTATCATGGAATTTTAAATAGGGAGAGACCTGAGAAGTTCTTCTTCTGTCTGGTTTAACTTAGCATGGTATTTATTTTTCCTCCCTTTTCCATTATTTCTTAGAATAACTAGTAAATTAGACTATAGGTTTATTGCTAGTTTCGGGCTTATTTTTTAATCAGGTTTTTCTTTAGGGATTGTTAGCCTTGAAGGGGTTAATCGTGGATAAATATATTGAATTTTGTTCCTCAAGGCAAATTGGAATTGGCATTTGGGGGGATAAGGGGTTGTTCTTTTGATCTGTTTCTTACAGTTCTAAATCCTATGATCCTATCATTTCTAAATTTATCAAACCTTGTAATTTTATAGGCAAAGAATCTTGGACACAATACCATTCTGTGATCCTAAACTACCAGAGTGACTAGATTTATAAAGAGCAGTTTTTACATTGCATTTATTTTAACACTTTCACATTTTTCTTCCCAATTTCTATTTTTTTACCCACCCACCAAGAACAGTTTTTGGTTTCCTATGACTTCAAACTTTTCAGAAATATTCCATCCTTATACACAAAAACACCTCAGCTTGCCAATATATGCAAATATTCTTAACTCCTATTGCCTTTCTTCAGTGGAATTCAGTTGACAGAACTCCTAGAGCCTTATATTTGCCCTAAAGTGGTTTTTTTCTTTCTATTGCTTAATAACTCAGTTCCTTTGACCCAGACATAATATTTGGATGTTGGGGGGACTGGCTGATGGATCCTAAGGAGGAAGCTGAGTTGATTTAAGTGAAGAAGGGTAGATTTAATTCAAGTGAATTCAACAAAGAGTTTATTAAGTGAGCCCTTACTATGTAGCAGCAGGCAGCTAGGTGGCACAATGGATAGAGCTGAGAGTGGAGTCAGGAAGACTTGCATTTGTGTGTTTAAATACAACCTCAGACACTTACTATATGACCCTGAGGAAGTCATTTAATCCTATTTACCTCAATTTCCTCATCTATAAAATGAGCTAGAGAAGGAAATGGAAAACCATTCCAGTGTCTTTGCCAAGGAAAGCTCAAATGAGATCATAGAGTCAGACTTTGATTGAGATAAGTAAACAACAGTAATATGCCAGGAGCAAAGGATACAAGTGATGAAAATGAATCAATCGGCCAGGGATGTGGGGACATACTATAGACATGGACAAGAGGCAGGATGGGGCGGCGAAAGGAATGATGCTAATCATAGGACCAGGAGAACATGGGTTCAAATACAATTTTGATACTTCCTTGAAGCTCTGTGACTCTGGACAAATAACTTCTATGAACTTCTGTAAAATGGAGATAATAATAGCACCTGGCTCACAGAAAGGTTGTGAGGATTAAGTGAAATACTATATATAAAGTTTATAAAGCCAAAATATCTATTTTCATTATATGCAAGTACATAGTATGTACATACAAAGTAATTTCAAGGAGAGTGTCCAAAATTGGGAGGAATCAAGAGAGCTCAGCTATATCTTAAAGGGAGCTAGGTTTTCTGAGATGTGTTGAAAATGTTCTCATTGCAGACATCATAGGGGATCAATCACTTGTGCAAAAGCATGGAAGCAAAAGATGGAATTTCATGTAAAGGGAAAAGCTAGCAGGCCAGATTCATTGAGATGGAGAATAGATGAAGGGGAGTAATGTGCCATAAGGCTGAAAGGGCCTTCTGCCTAAAGAAGCCAGATTGTGGAAGGTCTTAAATGCCTCCTTCTTACATTTTGTCCTTGAAGCAAGAAGCCAGGGAAAATGGCAGGGGGAAAAGAGGTTGCTACTCTGTGGCCTTGGAAAGGTCATCTGTGATGTATATAGGCAAAATGATCATATCTTTTCTTACTAAGGTGGATATAAAGATTGGACATGTGTATTCATTAAGATCTGGAACTCCCAGGTGAGGAAGCTCTGTCCATCAGGGCAGATTAGGAACTTTCTCTACAATTCAAAGCCTTAATTTTTAAAACACTAAGAGATAAAATGACTGCATGTGTCAGAATTAAAACTTGAACCCAAGCCTTCTTGGGTTTTAAGACTGGCTCTCTGCCTGTCATTAAGATGTCTCTTGGTAAATAAGAGAAGCCCAGTTTTTTACTTCAACCATATACCACGTTTCTTGCTTATATACTTAATGATAGTTATTATCATCATTTTTTTTGTTAGACAGATATTCCGTTCTCTCAACTAGTCTCTAGGCCATTTAAAGGCAGAGATCATACCTTAGGTATTTTTGGATCTCCCACAATGATAGATACAGGACCGGGCCCAAGATGGGAACCGAAGAAGTATGTGTTGACACTGTTCTTCCTGACCAATAAATAGCTTTGGAAGCAGACATTTGGACTCCAAAAGTCTCTGTTTCCAGCCAGTAGATGAACTTGGACAGAAAAAAAAAATAACCCCGACAACAAAACAAATTCCCCATGCTGTTTGTAGGCCCAAGGGAGCCCTCTTGGCAGAATCTATCTTTTGCTCATCTAGACAGGGAGCTGACCAGCCCAGGCTCATTAGCAAACTAGGCAGGAAGGAAGGCTGCATTTCTCATTATTGGCTGTTCTTCATTATTCCTCATCTAGCTTTCACTTGTGAATGAATAGATCTGCTGATTGGGCTTAATTTCCAACATTTCGGGAAGCTGGAATGGAGGTGGAGAAGATAGAATGGCTCCAAAGAGCATCAACAAGAGGGCTGATCATTGACCTGTAGGCAAGCGGGAGAGCAGGAAAAAAGAGCAAATTGTCTTCCCTATTCATTCCACAGGCTCCAGTAACTGACTCTCCATTTTCTTACCTCTGAGCACAGTGGAACTCACCACCTTAGAATTGCTGGAGCTATATTTTAGTTGAAAATACACATAGAGCTATGGGATGGCTGTGAAGGGAAGGAACAGTGATCACTTGGTGAGGGGCATACTCTTTTTGTACTGGAAAAATAGCATTTCTACTTGATATTTGAGAAAAGGAAATCCTTCTGATCTGGAACAGGCCTAAAATCTCACATTCTGGACTAATTTTCTCCTGAGCTACCTATTACAGATTCCTAGAATCATAGATTCAGAGCTGAAAGGCACTTCTTGACAATCAAGTCCAATTTCCTTTTTTATAGTGGAAGATAGATTCACATAAGAAAAAAAATCAGAGATGAAGCAGAAACATAAATTAGAATCAGTTTGAGAAGGGTCTGGTATATCAGACTAAGGAATTCAGAATGAAAAGCTTTTAAAAAATTTTGAATGGGAGATTCAAATAGTCAAAAAAGTGTTTTATGAAGACTAATTAGCAATGATATGTAGGACTGATTGGAAGGGAGAGAGTAAAGGCGGGGAGGCCAGTTTGGAGACTACTGCAATAATGCAGGAGTGAGGAAATTATTGGCAATGAGAATGAAATGTAAAGTCCAAATGTGACAGATGTGAAGATAGAAAAATGGGACTTTGTGACTAGTTGACAAAGGAAGAGGTAGAGTCAGTGGCTCAAGTTTGCAAGGTCATGCAGATGGCCATCATTATGTCACCACTATGCAGATGATGACATCATTAATAAAAACAGAGCATCCAAGAACAGGAGCTGTTTTTTCTAGGGGCAGTGGCAACAGGAGTGAAGCTATTTCTGGTTTTACATATGTTGTGTTTGAGATGCTTTGTGTAATTTAGGAAGAAGATAAACTTCTTGAAGGCAGAATTGCTTCACTTTTTATTTGTCTTTTATTTCTTTTGTCTTTTATTCTTGGCATCCAGTAAAATGTCTTGCACATAGTAGACATTTAATAAGTACTTGTGAAATTGAATTAAATTGTTCAAGAGAAATAAAGCCTTAGAAGTAATTTATTTTAAAGAAAATTTAATATATCTTCTCTGTTACATGTAAAGACAATTTTAAAACATTCATTAAAAAGTCTTTTGAGCCTCAAATTTTTTCTCTTTCTCCTTTGCTTCCCCCATCTTTGAGATAAGCAAGCTGATATAATTTATATCTGTTCAATCATGTAAAACATATTGTCATATTAATCATATTGTAAAAGAAGATATGAACCCAAAGGGAGAAAAAAACAAAAAAATGCAGAAAGTGAAAAATAGTATGCTTCCATCTGCATTCAAACTCAAAATTCCCTTCTCTGGATATTGATAGCATTTTTAATCATGAATTTTTTGGAATTGTCTTGGATCATTGAATTACTGAAAACAGCTAAGAAATTCACAGTTGCTGTCACTGTTTACAATGTCCCCTGGTTCTCCTCACTTCATTTTGCATCATTTGTATAAATCTTTTCAAGTCTTTCTGAAAGCATTCTGCTCATCATTTCTTATAACACAATAATACTTAGAAGTCAATTTTACAGATGTGAACATTGAAATTAGCAGAGTATAGGTAGTAGCTATCTCGCTAGGATTAGGAGCCATCATCATAATAATAATAACTGTGATAACTGAATTGATATTATTATGCATTTAGAGTTGAAAAGGACCTTAGCAGTCAAATAGGCTTAGAGAACTTAAGTTCTTTAAGTCAAATTTTATGATTTTAAGTCAAAGTCATATTTGGAACAAGTGGCAGAGGAAGGATTGAACCTGGTATTGTGAATCTAAATACAACACTTTCCAATGGGCAATGGTGATGAAGATGAAGACAAGAAAGAAAATCGTGATTAACAACTAAGTGTATAAGATTTGGAGTCAGGCAACTAAGTTCAAAAGATGGTTTTCATGCTTATTTATAAAAATGAAGTTGCACTAAATGATCTCTAAATTCCATTTTCATTCTAAATCTATGAGCCTGCATATTTATAAAATAACAGCATTTCTTGGTTTCCCAAAGTGTTTTGTAAAATGGAGCAAATTAGAACATTATGCTTTAACCTACTGAATTCACTTTGGATTTTTTTTTTAATTGTCCTCTACCTCCGATTTTTATCAAAGTAGAAAAATGTCCTTGGGTTGTTACCCATTTTGTGTGGTGAACTACCAAGCTTTGCTTTCGTTTCAAACCTTTATTTTTAAAATGGAGATTGAATTTCCACTATGTCCTTGTTTATGTGTCCCCGGAGTGTTCTGTATCAATTTTTTACTCTGACCAATCTCTTTCAGCAGATAACTCTTTTAGGAAAGGTCTTTGTGTTAGTGAATGTGTATATTTTGTCCATTTATAATACCAAATGGGTATCTTTATCTACCAATTCCTAGAAATCACTTAGCTCCATATTTCTTTAGCTTTATGGTCTCTCATTCCCTATCTATCCTTCTTCTTATCACCTTTTTTGGCTCTGAAACTCTTATACTCAAGTGTTACCTTCAAATAAAAATTTCCCATTGGCCCCATAATCCATTAGAGTTTATGAATACGATTCAATGACAGCAATAAGTAAGATACAGATGGTTGCTTCTCATCTTCCAGGCTTTGGAAATGTTTCACTGTGAAAGCAAGATACTGATCAATCTGGAGACACTAGGGTGGATGGAGTCTGCATGATGCCAAAACCAGTTGAGTCCATGGGAAAACACTCCGTCACCCTGGCTGCCGATCCAGTGCCCTGTAGACAAGACAATCGGTCGACAGACGGGATTTTTCCACTTTTCAACAAGTCATCCTGGCATCATTCAGACACAGACGGGTGGAATTTTTCACTTAAGGATATTTTGGCTTTGTTGAGAGAGGTGAACCTCACTTTCGATAATGGATGCATTCCCAGAAAAATTTGGTGTAAATCTATTATTCATCATTCAAACACTAATTTTGGAAAAACATGGGTTGCTTGAAGATGTGCTATGGGTAATCCTTTATAAAATAAATAACCTCTCCCTGAGTTACCTGCTTTGGAGATGTGGATTTTCATTCATTGGGAAGGCTTAAGTATTGAGGCACACTGGTATATGTGAATATAAATATGTCTATTTATGAAGATATTCTAGCAGGGAGAAGGCTTTGTGCGGACCTAGGCAGGAAGCAAGCCTATGGTTTTGGTCTCCTTGGTACCAAGTTTACCTCTTCTGAGCTAAGTAGCCAAAGCTCACTGAGTTTCTTATAGATAGCAGCTGGATTCACAGGGAAAGGAAAACACCTTGGGGATAATTGCAGAATTGGGTGAAGATGATCTTGGCTAGGAAACAATGTTACTGACAGAAGAGATCAAATGACTTTGCAGCCTTATTTCCTATATAGAAAATCAAAAAGGAAAGACACTAAACTCATTATTGTAACTCTCTGTCTGTCTCTGTCTGCCTCTGTCTCTGTCTCTCTGTCTCTCTCTCTGTCTCTGGTCTCTCTCTGTGTGTCTCTTTCTCCTGTCCCTTTCTCTCTCGGTCTCTCTTTCCCTCTCTTCTTCCCTCTCTCCCTCCCTCCTGTTCTCTCTCTCCCTTTCTCTCTCTCTCCTTTCCTTCTCTTCCTCCTCTCTCTCTTTCTCTCATTTTCTCTCCCTCTTTCCTTCCCTTCTTCCCTCTCTCCTTCTCTTCTTCCCTCCCATCTCTTTCTCTACCTCTCTCCTTCCCTCCCTTTCTCTCTTTTTCTTTCCCTCCTCCCTTTCTTTCTCTCTCATATACATCCATACTTACATAACACACATATGTATTTATGTGTGCACACACATATACACACAGACATATACATATATATGTATGTATATATATATATATATATATATATAACTATACACACATCACAATGTTAAGCACTATGCTAAGAATTGGGGTATAATTAAAATGGAGTAAGATAGTTTCTGCACTCAAAGGAATTTATATTCTAATAAGCAAAAGATAATGTGAAAGTAGAGAGTGAGAAATCCAGGGAGAAGGAGTGAAGAGAATGGTTTGGAAATGACTAGAATGTTGAGAGCTGGTTCCAGGTGTGATAAAAGCAAAACTGTGCATTGATTAGAGTTCAGGATGGTCCCAGAGTCAGAATCCAAGGAAGTGAGAGGAAGACAATGAGGAAGTTGAGGTTGAGGACCCTGCCTAGAGTATAGGATGCATCCCTTTGGGCTTTAACTATCCTTAAAGGTTTGTACTATCAATGCCAGTCCTCAAAAAAGCCATTTATTTCTTCTTAGGTATCTTGTCTGTTATTCAAATAGATTGAGTCTAATTCCATCAAGTTATAATCTTATGACCTAAAGAGACAGGCTTTCCATGGGTATATTTAAGAAAAAGGAATGCTAATAATAGTTAACATTTATATAATGCTTGAAGGATAACTAAGTGCGTCATATACATTATTTCATTTTATTCACAACCTCAACCATGTGAGATAGATGTTACTATAATCTCCATTTTGTAGGTAGTTAAATGAAGCTGAGAGAGCTAAGTGACTTACTCAGAGTTACACAGTGAGTAGGTGTAATAATGAGAAACAAGTCATACATGTATGACTTTAAGATTCACAAAGTGCCTTCCTCGTGACTAATACAGACAATGCTAGTTATGACCTCCCTTTTTATGGAGGAAAAGATTGAAGTTCAAGATATTTAAGTACTTGCCTGAGACCATGAAGGTCAGTTATCACTTGGGAAAGGTGGCTAAGGCATGTAGGTACTATCAATTGTGGGATCTTAGAATATTGAGAGAAATGCAGTCTACTTACCTGAAATCTAGAGATTTTTTTTTCTTTAAAGAGAGAACAGTATTTTTCTTGTATTCAGGGTCTTATAAGGGAGCCAGATACTATGCAAAGCCTTTGGGTCAGCTTCACTGCCATCAGTTAAGTCCTAATCCACAGTCCTTAGAATAAGGAGAATAGACTGCTTAAGAGACCCAATTTCTTTAGCCAAGTGACAGAAGGGAAAACAGATAACTAGGGAAGGCAGGGTCATTGGAAAATGTGGGTCAGAACAATACAAATCTGGCCAGTTAAACAGAATTTCTAATTTCTTTGGAAAATATTTTCAAAGTAGTAATAAAGACTGTAGTCTCACAGAAAGGTCACCAGTCTATAGTTGTTTACTGTGCTTGCTGTTACATAGGCAGATGGACTTTACCTGTGTCCTTGTGGATTTCGTGAAGGTTGTAGTCTACTTGGAAGACAAGCTTATCAAAAAGACAGGTGGACTTCACCTGTGTCCTTGTTGACAAGGTGACAGAATACTTAGGTAGATTTAAAGCTGGTTCACCAACTGTGCTTAAAGAACATTGAGCAATGTCAACCAGGTGGGATATTGTTCATGTCATAATAGCCCAAGACTCTTGTCAAACAATCATTCTCTTAAATGATCGACAAACATTTATTTAAATGCTCACACTCTTTGCCAAGTACTATCATGCAGTGGGGATACAAGGTTAAAAAAGAAAAGATAAGAAACAATCTCTGCTCTTAAGAAGTTTCCATGCTATCAGGAGAAACAACATGGATATATATAATACATGTGGAATGAATAGAAGGTGAGGGACACTCATACTTGGGGGAATCAGAAGTGTCTTCAAGTAGAAGATAACTTATCTTCAATTCAATTATTAATCAAATAATTGAAGATAATTGAATAATTATCTTATTCAACAATTTTATTCATGCTTGAATGTAAGAGTAGATGGCAGATTATTGGATGACACAATGCTGGGAGAGATAGATAACACATGAGATGGTAGGATCGATTTAAAAATTTTGCAATAGACTGAGAGAAAGATAGATTTAAGGAAGAATTAAAAAAACAACAATAACCCTCTATGGCATAAAACAGAATGATGGAGATATAACTAAATAACAGTTTATGTTTGAAAAAAAATGATTTGAGAGTCTTGGTAACTTGTAAACTCAATAGAAGTTAACAGTGTAAAAACAAATACAACTACAACAATAACAAAAGGCAAACTTGGGCTAAATTAAAAGAAGCTTAGGAGATAAGACTTTCCATTCTATAATAATCAGAACATTCATGGAATATTGTGTTCCATTCCAGGCATCACCTTTTATGAGGAACATTGACAGTGTAGAGAATGTCCATAGTAGGGGTGATCCTCATAATATCCTCATAAGATATAAGACATTTTTTAAGAAACTAAGGATATTTAATTTGGCACTGGGAAGACTTAGGGGAACACAATAGCTGCCTTTGAATAACTGAAAGGATGTAACTTGGAAGACAGATGAGACTTTTTCACCATCATTTGAGAGAGTTATTTGGAGCAAAAGGATAGAAATTTCAAAGAGGCAGATTCATGTTTAATGTGAAGAAGAATTTCTTGTGTGTCTTTGATGGTTTTTAAATTCTGACTTGTGATTTGGTTGGTGTAGGGAATTCTAAAGTGAGGAAACTCCCTGTCAAGGCAGACCAGTAATTAGTGGGCCACTTTTTGTCTTGGAGCCTTGCCAAGGGTCACACAGTCTAAATGTATTAGAGATGTAGGAACCTGAACCCAAGTTTTCAGTACTCTGAGATCAGCTCTATATACTACTGCTTTGCGGCTTATCATGATTAGAAGTGTTCAATTATTGAATGAGTTGTAAAATGGTGTTTCCTTTCAGTGGAAGAGTTCAAGCATAACATGCCAAATTGCTTTATGTAGTTCCTGAACTGGAAAGGCAGTTGGACTAGATGAGCAGTTCTCAAAGTGTGTTCTGCCTGAAACCAGGAGTAATGCTAGAACTAACTTGAACCTTCTTGAAAAAGCTGATTGTTAAATTTCCAATGTAAACATTTATACCTCAGAAACTGGTAAATTCTAAAAACCATTGGGCTTAACTGTTTTGTGGATTTTGTGGAGTTAAGAACATGATGAAAAAAATGTTAATAATGCAGATCAAACTTAGAATTTTTCCTAGAGAATTGATAGTTAAACATTTACCAAAACATCCCTACCTGAGACTGTTTCAAGGAGTTTGTGGTTATTGTTCAGTTGTGTCTGACTGTGACCCCTTTGGGGATTTTCTTGGCAAAAGTACTGGAGTGGTTTCTCCAGCCTGTTTTCTGGATGAGGAAATTGTGGCAAACAGGGTTAAGTGAATTGCCCAGGATCACACAGCTAGTTAGTATCTGAAGCCTCCGAAGTCTGCCTGACTTCAGGCTGGGGACGTTTATATCCACTGGCCCACTGGCTGCTTTGACTTGTGTCCAGCCTAATGTCAGCCAAATGCAAAAGAGGTTATTCACCCAAACTAATGGAAAAAAAATACTATAATGCACAATTTGAAGTTTGTTTGGCTTGTTTTGTCTATTTCAAAACTACTTTCATAATAATACTAAGATATTATTTGCCTACTCCAATACTCCTCCGTTTTCCAGCTACATATTTTTGAGGGGCCAGATTTATATATTCTAACCAAAACAATATATCTCAAAAGATTAAATGTAGAAGCAATTATGAAAACCCAGCTGCCTTCTATTAAGTTGGACATTAAAACGATTTTCAAAAATATGTAAAACGATGTCACTCTTCTCACAAATCTTTTTTTAATTTGGAATACATACTTGTCATAAAAGTGTTATTTATGTTAACATGTAATGGGTCTATTACTGTTCTTTTAAGTGAGTAAATCTTATTTATGTTAACATGTAATGGGCTTATTATCATTATATTTCTTTCATAAATGTATGTTGAACTTAGCAGTATGCTAGGGGCTGTGGGGATTTTGCTTCAGTTTTACTGTAATTATCAGGATGGAGCTATCCTTAACAAAATAATATAGTGGGAAAATAGTTTTAAGGAAGGAATTATGTCTCATCTAAAAATATTGTCTCGAATTGCCTGTAATACTCTAAGCATGATAAGTAAGTGCCTAATAATTATTTGTAGTATAGAATTAAATTAGCTCTTTTGCACCCTTCTTGGTGACATCTCTTCCCTTAATTAGCCTCTGCCCTGATGGTCTCTTTCCTTTTTTTTTTTTCCTTATCATCTTTTTAGATGATCTGAAGCATAATTTAAACTAAAATGTAAATGACAGGTACTTTAAATGTGTTCTCATGGGAGGGTTTTTTGTTTTGTTTCATTTTATTTTGGTTTTACATTTAACTAGAGATCGAATTCCTCAAGAGAGGAATTCCATGTACTAGCCTGTGTGCAATAGAAGTATTTTGGGGTCCTGAGGTCCATGAAATTATAACTACAGGACCTATGCTGGCCATACATAAGGCTGACACTTTTTGCAGGAATAATTAGAAGTCGCATGAGTGAGACTCTAAAGAAATTCTGAATTCTGAAAAGCAGAATCATCAAGCTCCATGGCTGCACAATTACTCTTGAGACTTGGCAGCACCATGAAATTGTGAATTTTTCCTTCCCTCAGGAGGGTGGTTAGTCGAATAGGCTGATGTTAGGGCCCCAAAGGACTTGTGCAACTGAAGGACCCTTGGACATCTTAAAATTAATCTGACCAAGTTTATAAATGGAAATTTCATAAATTTAACATTCTGTGGTGGCTGGAAAACATGACCCTGGGAAAATGATGGAAACCAGTCTCTGGCATCTATTTGTTGTTTTGTTGTTATTCTTCCTTTTACAAACCCAGCTATTGACAAAGCTCTAGGCAATATGTTCCAGGAATTGAAGAACATTGACCAGGCTAAGCCAGCCAATGTGGATCTGGAAAAAAAAAGTCCAAAACAGAGAATCGTTCATTAGAACTCTAACAATCTTTTGTTCTAATTTGAACTGTTCTTGTGAACACACATGAGCAAGGTACCAGTGATGAAGGCCAGGAGACCTGAATTCTAATCTCAATTTTGCCAATAACTTATTATGTCACCTTATAATACTGCCTGTTTTTTTGTTTTATTGTGTTTTGTTTTACTGTGCCTCAGTTTCCTTTCCCATAAAATGATAGGCTTGAATCAGATGATCTTTAGAATGTCTTTTAGCTTTAACATTATGAGTCTTTGGAATACTTTGCCCTTATATTCAAGAGCTAGATTTTTTTGATCCAGGTCCAGATCCAGAGAAGAGGATGAACCTTTACAATAAATTGGATAGAATAGCATCATATCTTATTAGGTCAAATTAGAGCAATAAATAGAAGTGGGTTTTGTTGTTGTTGTTGTTTTTCCCAATAGGACCCATTAGTAACTAGGGAGGGGGGGAAGGAAGGAAGAAGAGAGAATAACTTCCAATTGGCATTCCGAAAAGGACAATGCCCCCAGATACCCTGTGGAATTACTGTCAAGAGTCAAATGAACTTCAACAATCAGTAATGTGAACACAGTCCCAGGTCAAAGTGTGATTCCAAATGACCCATTTTGCAACAGTCAAATAATTTCCAGTTTTGTCTACTAATGAGCCTAAGTGAAGGAAGTCAGCAGACACTGGCAAACATCTGCAAATGAGTTATGAAGGAGCAAACAGGCTTGTTGGGCAGGAGTATGTGCCAGCAACCCAGGAAATAGACAAAACAAGCCCAACAAACTTCAAATTGTGCATTATAGTATTTTTTTTATTAGTTTGAGTGAATAACCTCTTTTGTGTTTGGCCGACATTAGACTGGACAAAAGTCATAAATCCCTTTAGCTGGCCGCCTGCGATCCACAATGTGGTCTTTGTCTTGTCAACATGGAGCCCTTTAGCCTCTGACGCTATTGTTCTGATTAAAATTCCAGGATTGGTCTCCAGATCTCCATTGATTTTATATCCTCATAGGGAAATAAAAGAGCAAAACAAGCCAGCCAGGCCCTCGATGGGAGCCGCTAGAACAGACCTTGGGGGAAGAACATAAGGAGTTGTTAGGGGTGGGTCTGGCAAGGAGCGAGGAGTTGTATTCTGGGTCTAGCTGAGAACTTGTTAGCTGGACGTCTCCATCTCACTGCCTTGCATATGTTAGATGAATGAAATCATCCTGCTATACTTGGGAGCTGAGCTGCTAAGAGGAATGCCTGTTGGATGCTTTTGGAATGTTCTCAATCTCCACTGGAATCTTTATGGGCTGGAAATTCCTAAACAGTGATAACAATGATTCTTTTTGCCTAATCTGCGCTGATGCTATCTTCCTTTCTTTCTCTTCTAGGTCTTTGCCACTGAGCCTTTTCTGAAAAAGTCAGACATAATCCTGTTTCCACCCCTACAACTGAAACTTCTTTTTGGCTAACTTCTATGATAACTCCTTCCACTAAACTTTTCTTCTTTATTCTTCCTCCCTTTCCCACTTCCCCCACTCCAGTCCATGTTCTCTACTCTTGGTGGTCTTGCTCCCAAAGCATTAATAAGGATGACGTCAGATCATCTGTTCTCAGGGAATTATAAGCTTGTTGTTGACAGGAAGTCTCAGCATTTAACATAGTGTTTTGCCTATATCTGGCCCTCAGTAAATAGTTGTTGAATGAATGAATGAATTAAAGCATACTCCTTATTTATAGAGCTATGAGCTAATCACCATTACCACCAGCACTACCAAAGGCTTTCATTATGCATTTGAATGTGATACTCTGAAATGCTAAAGCCACTCCCAAAATAGCCAAAATAGAGAAGGAGGCCAGCAAGCCATATTCTGCTTTTCCTGTGTGGATGGGGTGCATCTCAGTTTCTGTCTACAATGTACTTTTTGTGGAATAGTCTATTAGAACAGCGACTGGTGACTCCCAACAGGTTGGAATAGTATGGGCAAGTTTAAGAAAAAGTTATATTCCTAGATGGAAATCCATGAACTAGAGAGGGGAAGCATAGTGGAGACATTGGAAGAGGATCAACAGGAAAAGAAATTTAAGCAATATTGTAAGAGAAATACACTATAGACCATATGTTCAAAATGAGGAAATGAGGGATGAGTTAGGTGGAATAATGGATAGAACATCAAGTCTGGAGTCAGGAAGCCCTGAGTTCAAATCTACCTTCAGACACTTACTAGCTGGATGACCATGGGCAAGTCACTTAACAAGCCTCAGTTTCCTCATCTGTCAAATGAGTTGGAAAAGGAAATGGCAAACTATTCTATTTGCCGAGAAAACCCCAAAAGGATCACAAAGAATCAGACATGACTGAAACTGAACAACAGTAAACAATGAAGAATATCACATTCATATAAAAATAGTGTCAACAGGGCTATGGCTTGGCATAAATGGGATTGTAACACATGCTAAGGACAAATAAATATATATAGATAGATAGACATAGATCTATCTATCTATCTATCTATCTATCTATCTATCTATCTATCTATATCTATATATCTATATATCTTGGAAACCTTTAGTGAAGGAAAAAAGAATACTGAAAAGGATATAGGACCACCCCTTGAAATAGAAAGGAGGATGATAATGGAGGAATGATAATAGAAGATGAAGAGAATGCAGATCAACTCAAATCTAATTTATGTCTGTTTACTCTGCAAAGGAATATTATATTTATCTTTGGAAAAATAGAAGATGTGATTAACAGAAAACTGAAATTCAAGATAAGTGAGGCAATGGTAAGAAAATACTCATCTGTTCTCAATGAATTCTATGGGAAAATACTTTATTATTTATTAATATTGTTTGAATCTAGCTTTATGTGGCTAGAAATTGTCTAAACCAAAGCTTACAGTAGAGATTGGGCTTATTTTAGAGATATTCTGGGAAGACTGTCTTAAGGAATGCTTAAGTCTATCCCTAATATTAGTGTTTCTGTCAGCTTACTTAGATCTTGTTTTGAGTCTACCCCAAAATAGTGTTTTGAGTTCCTCAGTAGTTTGTGTTTCATTTTTGCCCAAATTATATTGAATGTTTATATTTATCTACTGACATACATTTCAAGCAAACTGCCTACATGTACTGGTATTCTTGTCTGAACTTTATATAATGTAAACCTCATAGAGACTCAGTGAAGGTCCCACACATTTTCCAGCTCTTTCCTTTGCTGCGTCAAAAATAAAATCCTTTCTAAAAAACATTTTCAGGTTTATTCTCCATTAACAATTCACACTACAAGGGATATTATATCCCATGGTACTGAAGAAATTTGGAGCTATTTCTGTCAGTGATCATGGAAAAAATATATTAAATATTAAATAGACGGGAAAATATTTATTAAGCATTTGCTGTGTGCTGGGGATCATGCTAAGTGTTGGAAATACAAATACAAACTAAAAATAAAGGTAGTTCCTACTTCAAGGAACTTACATTCTAATAGGGGAAGATAACCCATAAAAGAAAACTGGAATAGAGAGGAGAAAATTTTCACTTAGGGGAATGATGGAAGAAAGAAGTCATGGGAGATAGAAGAACCCAGAAAGGAATAAAGGGGTGAATATGAGTGACCTGGCCATTTGTCTTAAAATGGAGATTCAGGAAGAAATTAACCAATGAGAGGAAAGGAGCAGAGTGAATGGTGAAAAAGAAGACCTGAGAGGAGGGCCTGGAGAGGAATGAAAGCTTTCATATAGCAGTTTTTTTTTTTTTTGAATAGAAGTTCTAAAGAAAATAAAATGAATACACATAAATCTTCAAACCATAGCCAGACTTTGACTCCAGGAAGAATTCTAGAATCATTAATGCATTCTAGAATTCATTACTCTAAAGAAAATTTTTTGTTGTTCTGAACTTGACAAATACCAGTAAATATGAATTCTTCCTATACAAAGAAGAAAAAAAGAGGATGATTTTATGAATTTCATTATGTATAGCTTTTTTAAAAAAAAATCAATGCTCAATTCCTAATGTTAGTCCCAAAATTGTTTTGCTTGTATGTTTTATCCTCTGAGCCTTCTGATTTCTTATGTGATTTTTTTTTAAGGTCATCTTTGAAATATGTTTATCTTGTTGGATGGGCTGGTAGGTCTTTGATCCTGTTTCCTTTGTGGTCTAAGTATTGACCTAGATAAGGGAATTTCACCTCAGTCCTTTGTTTTAGGTTTATTGGCCTACTGTAGGGTTCAAGACTTAGTTCTTTCTCTTTCTGTTTGCCCCAGTTTTGCCTCAATTGAGAGCTGGTTCTGTCTTCAGATGTGGCTTCCATAGGCCCCAGGGGAATGGTGAAGCTCATGTTTGTCTGTACACAGCCCTCCCAGCCCTGGCCCTTTTTTTGGGTACATGGCTGGGCCTTTTTCTATCCACTGTCCTATGGAGGCCTGTCTTATGTTCTGACAAGCCTCAGGCTTTAAATGACTTGAAGCTGGCTTGCTACCCTTCTAGATTTTCTTATGTTTGACTTTGTTCTCCCTTTTTATGGGTCTACTGGTCTCTGGCCCAGGGCCTGAAGTTCAGCCCACTTTCCTTAGCTGAAACCCTCTCCCTATGCCTTGATCTTCTTTTCTCACCTGGCTTTCTTAATTTGTTCTTTCCACTGGTCAGTTAGTTGGTCTTTATTAAGCATTTACTATGTGTCAAGCTCTGTGCTAAGTGCTGGAAGTACAAAGAAAGACAAAAGACAGTCCCTACCCTCAAAGAACTTACAATGTAAAGATACCTAGACATCTTTTTGAGTTGTTTGTTCTGGATTTGATTGAAGACCTTAGTTCTACTTCTCATGATGTAATGTTATATAATACATAATATGATATAATGTAATATAATATAAATAATAGAGACTATTATAATTTCTTAGATGTGTATCATATATTATATAGCAAATATATATTTTATATTCATATACATTATATACACATATACATACACATACAAATCTATGCATCTATCCATCCATGTATTCATTCACTCATCTATCTATCTATCTATCTATCTATCTATCTATCTATCTATCCATCCATCCATCCATCTATCTATCTATCCATCCATCCATCCATCCATCCATCCATCCATCCATCCATCCATCTATCTATCTATCTATCTATCTATCTATCTATCTATCTATCCATCCATCCATCCATCCATCCATCCATCCATCTATCTATCTATCTATCTATCTATCTATCTATCTATCTAACTATCTATCTATCTATCCTATCATTGATTTTTCCTGGGCCCTTTTTGTCTATTTGCTTGCCTTTATGTGAGAGAGTGGGTCTTCTCTATGACTTTACAATCACATTTTAAACAAAAGTCTAACAGGTAAGTCTTAGACATTTGTCCGGGGCCCAGAAGGGCTTAAGAGGCTAGCCTGCAGTCATATAGCTCGACAGTATCCGAGGCAAGACTTGAACACCATTCAGAGTGACTCCTCTATCCTGTATTCTATTCATTACACCACAATTCCTCAATGAAAGCTTAAAATGCCACCACTGATCCCTGTCTTCTGGGGCCTGCTATTAAGATAACAGCTGGCAAGCTGTCATTCCCACCCCTGCTGGTCCACCCCACTAAAAAAAAAAAACCATGACAGAAACTAGAGTTCTTGGAGATTCATGGGTGAGATTATATGGCATCGGCTAATTTGCTTTGACCTCCTGAGAGTTGCAGGGATGATGTCAGAATTGTAGTTTTTATCAAAAGAAGAAAGGGGAGGGAAAAGGTTGTGACAGATTTAAATGAGAGTAAACTGGCAATTAAGTCAGAGGAATTGGAAGAAGATTTGAGCCACAGAAAAGTCCAGTTTCATTGTGGAGATTAATTTCCCTCACACCTCCCTGCCCGTCCCTTCCCCAAAGCATTGAATGTCCACTCCATTTTCTGTGCTACTCTACATCAGCTACTTCCTCATCACTGCAGTTGACATGATATCCATTAATTCTCCAAGAGGGTTCAGTTTAATTTGAAATGGGGAATAGTTTTCTTGTCCCTCGTTGAAATTGCGAATTCTGCTACCTTTCAAGGTAAACACTGACATTTCAGCACCATTCAATTATGTTTGGATGGCAGTTGGGGGGTGGGGAGAATTTGCCTTGGAAATATTGTCTTTATTTCACCACCTCCATAATTACAAGTTATCCTTGAGCTTTCCTATGGTCTTTTTCAGGAAGCCTGGCAAAAATCACTTAGGTCCAAGCTGCCAGAGACTGCAAACTTTAAAAATGGTTATTAACAAGCAGAGACATTTTGAAAAGAAGCCATTCTCGACCCAAGATAACACATAATAACCCTCTTTCACTGTGTGTAGGGGTGGGTTTGTTTTTTTCTATGTGCCAGGTTTAAAAAGCAGCTGATATCTACCCATAAGAGCTGCACAAAAGCCTCTGACTAGGAGGAGGAGAGAGATAGGGTGTTTGGCATCCATGCCCATCACTGGGAAGCAGGTAAGTCTTCACCCATCATGTGTTTATTAGTGCTGACAGACGGCAAGGAAGAGCATCATTCACCCCGAGGTGTTACATACTGATACACTGACAGGCAATTATCTTTGGAGATAGTGTTAAAACAAAATAATTAATTGGAAGAGCAGGCAAAAGATCTGTGGCTCCAGTGGCGGCTGGAAAGCTATTTTCCAAAGTCTTCAGTGAATCAGGCAATTGAACTTCAGTGGGTTGGTTCGCTGATTCCATTCTCCTCATTCTCCCCACCTTCCATACTTTAAAAAAAATTATGAACTATTATCTCTGAATATATCAAGATCTTTAAGTCCATTTCCCTAAATAAATCTCCTTTCTCAAATTGTTGTGGAACTAAAGGAGTTTCCTTTTTTTTTAAATTAAAAAAAAAAAAGTTCCCCCAATTATCTGTAAAAACATTTTTTCTTTTTCTTTTCTTTCTTTTTTTCTTTTTTTTCTTTTTCTTTTTTCTTTTTTTTTTTTTTTTTGCAATTTTGAGTTCCAAATTCTCTCCTATCCTCCTTTCCTTCCCCTTGAAAAGGCAAACAATTTGATATACAGGTGCAGTCATGCAAAACATAAGAAAAGAAATTTCTTTAACACACATGCCCATGAGATGAATTTAAGAAGTACCCACAGAAAAGCACAGGGTACAGACTTTCTGGATCAGTCCTATCTGATGGTTGGGAGATGGGGAGGTAGTGCAGTCTTACCAGAGGGAGAGGATAGTAATAACTAACATTCATATATAGCATTATGAAGTTTGTATAATGCTTTACATGTAGAGACCTTCACAAAAGTCTAAGATAGGGTGCTAGCTGTGTTATCCCCATTTTACAGAGGAGGAAACTGAGACTGAGAGATTTTAAGTGATTGACCTAGGATCCCATAGATAACTGTCTGAGGAAAAATTCAAACTTGGTCTTCTGATTCTTGGGGCAGCTAGGTGGTGCCATAGTGCACAGGACGATGGCCCCAGAGTCTGAGTTCAAATCAAAGCACTGTCTAGCTGTGTGACCCTGAGCAAGCCACTTCCCCCTGCTTGCTTCAGTTTCCTCTTCTGTAAAATGAACTGCAGAAGGAAATGGCAAACCACTCCAGTATCTTTGTCAAGAAAATCCCAAATGGTATCATGGAGAGTTGGACACAGTTGAATAGCCCAAACCTAAGACTCCTTTTAGAATGGAAAGGATCTTAGAGATCAATTACCAATCCCTACCCTCCTATCCCTTCCTTAACAATTGAGGCAATGGGCTCACAGGGCTTTAGCGATTCATTTTAAGTCAAAAAAAAAATCATAGGATCATAAATGTCAACTCATATGCAACTTGTCATTTTTTTCAGTTTCCTCATGGAAACTGAGGCAAACACAAAGTAAAATTACTTGCTTAAGATCATGTAGGTGACAGCTGGAAATAAAACTCAAGTTCCTAAATACCAGCTGAGTATTTTCTAATCATACCAAATTGCTCATAGTCACACAATAGGTACCTACAATCTATACCTTCCAGGAATTTAAATCAATAAACCCATTCCTTAGCAATGATCTCTGTCACCATGTAAACTCATGTACTCAAATCATTAACAGTCAAAAGCTAAATTAAGTTCCTTTAATTAGAATTTAATTAGGGTTTAAGACAACAGCTGTTTTATCCTAAGTACCAACTGCTTATGACAACAAATAGGCGACTGATATGTATCTGTGTTAGGAATCCCCTCTCTGATAAACTTCAATAAGTGGAAGTTGAACAATGAGATTGTATTTAACACAGAGAAACAAATCTATTAAAATCCCTAACTAGTAGAGACTGGAAAGTGCTGAGACAAGACCAGTGGGCTTGGATTCAGAAAGAAGGCTTCAAAAAGCCAGCTTCAAGACTTACCAGCCAGAATAGCTCTGGTCAAGTTATTTAATGACTGAGAGCTCAACTTCCCTATCTGTTAAATGGGGATAGTAACATTTGAACAATCTGCCTCACAGATTGTCTCACAGGATTATCAGAAATGTTTGTCAGACTTTGTAAACTATGAAGCCCATAGAAATTTTAACAATTAAAAATAAAATAAAATAAAACAGAGGCAGATAGGTGATATAGTAGATAGAGTACTGGGACTAGGACACAGTAGGTGCTTAATAAATGTTTGTTTTCTTTTTTCTTTTCAAATATTCATTCTGGCTAATTTATTTAGGAAATATATCATTTTCAGAATTCTTTTTGATTCTCTTCTTTCAGAACACTTTTGATTCTATCTCCACAATATCTTTTACCTACATTTTCTCCCCTCCATCCATAATACAGCCATATTAATTTAGGTCTTCTTTTCGATCTTGGACTTAGACTAATTGCAATAACCATCCAATTGACCTCTCTGCCTCTATTCTCTCCCCACTCCAATCTATCCTCCCCTATAGTCAGTGGATATTTCTTTTTTCTTTTTTCTTTTTTTTTTTTTTTGTCAGTGGATATTTCTTGACCTAATTCTGACTCATCATTCCTCTGTTTGAGACACAAAAAGTACAAGCTTCACTATTTAATGTTTGAAGTCCTTCATGATCTGGCTCCAATAGACTGTCCCCCATGCTTGAAATGTTCTCCTTCCTAACTCCTACTTCAAATAATACCCAGTTTTCTTCAAAACTTTACTCAAATGACATTTCCTGGGGAAGACTATCCAGAACCTCTTCTACCCAGCATTGCTAGCACTCTCCCTCCTTTGTATTTATTTACTTTGTATTTATTTATTTATTTGTATTTATTTATTACTTTGTATTTATTTAATTTTCTGCATTCATATAATTTTTCTTCAATAGATGTCCCTAGCTGTGTGACTCTGAGCAAGTCACTTAACTCCAATTACCTTAGGAGAAAAAAAAAAGCAAACAAACAAACAAATAAAAGGCAGTGGTGACTATATACTCTGCCTATTGGCCTGGCACTCAGAGACTTTCCCAATCTGCATGGTGGACATCATCTCACCTTGAACAAAGGATTCTTAGGAAGAGAAATCCTGACTTCTGTGGTGCCCTACTACTCCATACACCTGGCTTTATATACCGGCAAAATCTGATTTCATTGAAGTTAGGAGGTAGTGAGTACTCCATCACTCAAGGTTTTTAAGTATGAAATGATTACTTGTCAGGGATGTTATAGGGGGAATTTTGTTTTTGACCACGATTGAGCTAGATTCTAGCTTAATGGGAAAAATACTAGTTTTAAAGACAGAGGTTCTGGGTTCCAATCTCAGCTCTATTGCTTACTTATCTGAATGACATTTTAGTTCTCGAGGAGTAATCCTCAATAAAGTGACAGTATTGTCCTCAGTGATTTCTAAAGCCCTTTCTAAATCCTATGAGTAGAACTATACTATAATTTGAATTTAAGCTATAGATTGAATGAGGCTTTGCCCCAATGCATCAACATTCAAGGTGGGCATGTTTCTTCGAAGAGAAAGAAATTTGTTTTCTATAATAATCACCCCAATCATCCATGGGAGCCTCTCACTCTGACATATAATCCCATTATTGTGGTGCTCCTCTCATAAGTTTGGCAGCTCACCTCCTTCCCCTCTCTAGGGTTGAGTAGGGGAAGGACATGTTTATCTTTCTCCCAGTATGATTAAATCCATAATTGTACAATTCTCTGTTGCCTACACCCACCTACCCCCAGGTTTTATTAGGCCTCTGGTTATGGCATTAGGGGGCTCAATTCATTCTCTTGATGGTGTAACTGAGCTAACAGAGTCTGTGACAGAAGTTTTGGGTGGGGTCTTCAGCTAAAAATGAAAAACAGACATAACCCAGCTCAAGTCCATTCAATCCAATTTCAAGCTGTTGGGAAGCCGGTCAATGCTCTTCAGAGTATTAGGATAGAGGTTCCCTTGTCACAAACAATGACTGTCTTTGATCCTGCAGCCGCTTCCTTCCCCTGGGGGCATGAAGGTCAGGGGGAAAGGGGATTTATTAAAGCATAAACAAACTCTGTAAATGCTTATGGTAATTCCACTTCCGTTCCAAAAAAGAAAAAAAAAAACATAACGGTTATTTTAAAAAATGACTTTAAATGATCTCCTTTCTAATGAAAACTCACGTGTAATCTGTTAGCAAGGGATGTCTGTTGGAGCATGAATTATTCAGAGAAGTCTCTGTTCTGTTATCTCCAGTCTCGGGAGATGATTCCCACCATTGTCCGCTGTGATGGGTCATTATGCACTCTGTGAATTTAATCTTTTAGGCTATCCAGCCACACAGAAAAAATGTATGAATAACAATCTTCCTGTAATAACCTTCAACTAACCTTTCAACCAGAGTGAGTAATTCCAATCCTATTTTCACATCAATAGGAGAGGCAAAGCCAGGCAATTATCGCTTATCTGTTTCATAAACCTCCTCTCCCCCCCCCCCCTTTAATTTTTAAAAAGGATGTTAAAGTACTTTCTGGGGACCAGAGGAAAAAAAAAAAAAAAGAACCAGAATGAAAGATGGGTGAGAGGGTGGTACTTAGATAATTATTAATTTGGGCATTCCTTCTGATTTAAGAAGTCTCTTATTTCCCGTTGCTCTTACAAGGAACAAAGTGAAGTAACAGTGGAAAAAAGACACATTGGTGGGGAGCCAAAGAGACTTAGATTACATAGGGGGTGTAAAATTAGAGTCCAAATGGGGAACTGTTAAGGCATCCATGAGTTCTTATTGTATATTAAGTCAACAAGGATTTTTAAAGTACTTACTTTGTGTCAAGCACAGTGATAAATCCTGGGATTAGAAGTATAAACAAAATGATAGTCCCTGACCTCAAGGAGTTTATATTCTAATGGGAGAAGACATCACATAAAAGAAAGCTGAAAGGGGATAGAGGAGAGAGAAAGGTACCTGAGAATCAGTTGAGAATGATGGAGTAAAAATGGCTGGCTTGGGCACTTCCAAAAAGTTGGAGTTTCTGCCTTGAGACAGCTAGCTGGTAACAATGGATAGAGTACCAGCCCTAGAGACAGGAGGACCTGAGTTCAAATGTGACCTCGAATACTAACTGTGTGACCTTGGTTAAGTCCCTTCACCCCATTGCTTCTCTCCCCCATTGAAGTTTGACCTATCAAAGGAAGGGGTCTGAAGGAGCAGAGAGGGATCTTTCATGGTGAGAAACTGCTGAACATGGTGGAGAAATAGCTGCCCCTATATGTCTGCAGGGAATAATAATTTCCAAGGGTCACCACAATCTAGCCTCAATCTGTTTTTACCCAACTACAGCAATTAAATAAGGAATACTCATTCTTTATTTCAATAAAGAATTTTATATTCTTCAATAAAGAATCTTTATATTCAATAAAGAAACTCATTTCAAAGATCTAGAAGTAGATGCAAGAGATAAGTACCTTGTTTATTCCCCAATTAAAATAATAGTAAGTCCAAAGCAGAGATCCGGGAAGTAGAGAAACTAGAGAGGATACTCCAAAACACTTTCTCCTAAAAGAGATCAGAAGCCATTTAGTACACCCCCTCATTTTACAGATCAGTCTCAGAGAGGTTAAATGATTTACCTATCATCATAGAGCCGGAAGTGGGAAAGCCATGATTTGAATCCGGCTTCCTTGTCCCCAATCTAATGCCCTTTCCTTTGTACAATTGCTTCCTCAAGCACAAAGACTGAACCAATTTAAATGCTCTTTCCCCAAGGACAATTTGTTTCAGTTTTCTGGTAGCATAGGAATCCATAGGGGTATGCTGATTTTTACAGCCAGTTGTTAAATTTTCAGGGTGTGAATCTAGATTGGAGGAAATACTACAAATCACGGTTTGATTTGTTTTGTTGGTTGTTCAGATTTAGGAAAGTAGAAGAAAATGTTAATAAAAGTGTGTCATGTATGTCATTTTTTTTTCTTTTGGAAAACTGGTTGTTAAATATTTACCAGTATGCCTTTCCCTAGGCCCTGTTTTCCCAAATGATGTCCTCTTAGGTGCATTGTGGCTTTCCAGATATGATCTTCATCTCTTGGAGGAAGAAGCATGGCCTTTCATCCCCACATAGTATTATTGATAACTCCTCTCCTTTTTCTGGGAATTTTTTTTGGGTTGGAGCACAACTCTGGCTGTTTCCCTTACCCCCTCACACCTCCACAACCTAAATGTGAGTAAGTGGCTTGGCCAAAGTCACACAGTAGCAAAGTGAGAACTGGAATGGGGTCTTCCAAGTTTGTTTCCACAGACAATGGGACCCACTGTTTCTACAGCCCCAACAGCTGACATATCCATTGATGCAAATCCTGCTCCCCAGGAAGTGGCTGGGAACCACTGGGTCTGTGCTTGCTACTTCCTTCAAGAACAGAAATACTTCCAAAATGACCTGGCAGGAACTTCTGGAGTCCAGCCACCGAAGGGATTCCATTTGAAAGTCTAATGACACATGTCATTTCCTTTTTAATCTGGGTTATAATTTCATGGGCCAAACACCATTGTTTCGGGAAGAATGGCAGGCAGGGAGCTGGAGGGGACTGTTGTATAAATAACTGCTTCCATTAATGCTCTGGCACTTAGGAGAACAGCAGGAAACTCCATCAGCCAGTGGGCAAAAGCTGAGCGAAGGACAAAACTTCTGAGAGGATGTTGGAGAGCCCCAGAGACAGGCTCTTGTAGCACCCCCAAGCCACTCCCCATTGACATGTGGCATCAACACTGAGTTTGGGTCAGGGGCAGCATCTTTGAACTTTGCCCCAACTCCTAAGTAGGGTGTTTTACCAAGGACAGGCATTTTCAAATGCTCCTTGTCTATTTTGCAGAATCCAGGGATTCAGCAGTACCTGTAGGCTGCTATAAAACTTTTTCTTCTGTGATTCTCAGGGAAAAAGTAATGTTTCTGGAGTCAGCGAACATTGGTTCAAATACTATCCTCATAATTTTTTTAAAATTTACGTTCACTTAATCTCTATGGGCCTCAGTTTCCTAATCTGTAAAAAAGAGGGAGTTGGGTTAGATGTGCTCTGAAACCCCTTTTGCTCTGGATTTATGATTGCTATCAACCCACTCTGTCCCATTTCTCCCAGTCCCAATTGTAATTTTGTCTTAGTTTGGTTGGGCATCACCTAGCCTCAAATTGGAGTATTCCTTCCTCATCCCTTTGTAGGGCTGAATTTAAGAAGGGCTCAAAGGAAGAATCTTAGATATACCATTGAGAATTGGAGAGAGGGAGACTAAGCAGGGCCAAAGGCTGTAAACAAACCATTTTGATGAGCATTTGATAAGCAGTTGTTAGGTTTGTGACACATACCATTTGGAGCTGGAAAAGTCCTTAAAAAAATCCAACTCTTTCACTTTATAGATAATCCAACTGAGGATCAAAAAGGGGACATCCAGCTCCTAGAAGCCCCTAGATCTTCTAACCCCAAAACTAATAAAAAATTAATAATAAACAGCTGATAAAATACTAATAAAATATCAATTAATAAAATATTAATAAAAATAATAAACTAATAAACAATTTTAACTCCAAATCACACAAAAAAGTAGGAATTTCTTCACTACAAGATTTTTGTTATATGATGTCTATGAGTGCTTTTGATTTTGTTTATTAATTTCACAGATTGTAGGCTCTGTGTTTATAGGACCCATATCTAACAGCTCTTCTATTTCTCAAAACACCTAGTACAAAGAGTGCTAATTACAAAGCAGAGATTTAATAAAGACTTGTTAATTGGTTTATTTTGTTATTTCAGTGAATTCTAGGGGCTCAGACATTGGTATACCCCAAACCAATCTCCATTCACTGATTTTGTATTTGCCCACATGTACAAGGGATCCTCACAGTCCCATTGTGAGATCCAGCAAACTGGTTCCTATCCACCTTTCTAAATTTTTCTTTCATGAATTTGGTGTCAAGACCCCACTCTTCAGACAAACCTGTATACTCATCATCCCCTAACAAACTGCCTAATTCTTTCTTTGGTAGCTTTTCTTTCATATGGGTGAGAGAAGATTTCTGGGGGCCTGGACATCATAGTATACAGGCCACATTACATAACCAATTAGGTCCCTTCTGAATTTAAATCTATGATCCTCCTCTCTCAGAAAATATCAGCCAACCTATCACCACATGGTATTAATACTTCCTCTCCTACTTTCTCAGGGAATTTTGTCCCAGGGATAGAGATAACCTTATGACTTGATTATATAAGTAAACCAATTGCTGTTTTGCTTTCCAAGTGACTAAAAAATTATTCAATAAGTAATACCAGAGTTCGATTCCCACTCCCTGCCCTTTCCCCCTCTACTCTGTGTCTCTTTCCATCCCACCCCTTGTCTGTTTTCCTCCCACCTCCATCCCACTTAAGCTGCTATGGAAAAGGAAAAAAAAAAGACAAAAATCAGTAGTCAGTATCAGTATGCTAGCAGAAGTGGCTTGGAAATTGAGAACCTTAATCTTAAAGAGAGATGGTGTGAGAATGTGTGTGTGTGAGACAAAAGACATTCTAAGCCATTTTTCTTACAATAAAAAGCATGACTTATCAGCCATTTTTTCAGTCAGTCAATTAGCAGGTTTCAAACAGGCTTCTTGCTGATTTTCTGAGCTCCAGTTTTTTTTTTTTTTCTTCCAACACACAGCAGCCAGAATCCACTTCTTGAGTGCTATTTCTTAAGCCAGATCCTCTTACTAAGACTCCCATTACCATTAATGACACTGTCATGCTCTATTTCCCTAGGCCTGAAACCATGGATTTATTTTTTAACTACTTTGCCCTCTCATATCTAATAACTCTCCAAATACTATTGATTCTTTTTCTTCAATGTCTTTTATGTGTACCTCCTTAAAATTTGCCCCCTTTAGGAAGATAGCCATCATTAAATCTATTTTCCTTAATTTTCAAAAATTAAGCTTTATTGATGTATTTTTGTTTCTCAGATCACAATTTTCTCAGATATATTCCTTCCCCTGATGACTAAAGAATTTTTCCCTTGTATCAAAAACAGAAAAGTAAGCAAAATCAGCAGAAATGGCGATCATGTCTATCAGTGTAAGCAACATTGTGTATGATATTTACTAAAGGAAAACACTTCCTCCTCTTTTTTGTGGGGCTAAAATTGTTTATTGTATTTACTCAACATTCAACATTAATTTAATTGTGCTGTTTTAATTTATATTATTGTTATCATTAAATATTCTGATTTCTTTGTTCTCCTTCCTTTACTCTGTTATCAGTTCTTACATATCTTGCCATGTTCCTTTAAATTCCTCATGATCATTTTTTCTTATGGCTCAATAATACTCGATGGTATTCATATAATTTGTTTAGCCACTTCCCAGTTGATGAACATATGCTTTGTTTCTAGTTATTGCCTCCACAAAAAATATGCTGCTATAAATATTTTGGTATACATAAGGCTTTTCTTCATCATTGGTCTCTTCACAATATATACCCAAAGATGAGATTTCTGAGTCAAAGAGTATGAAAAGCTTAGTTATTTTATTCATATAATTCCACATTATTTTTAGAAGGATCGGGCCAATTCACAGCTCCAGAAACAGTGTATTAGTGTGCCTATCTTTCCACAATCCCTCCAACATTGACTATTTCCATCTTTTGACATCTGCCAATTTGTTGGGTGTGAAATAAAACCTTAGAGTTGTTTTAATTGGCATTTATCTCATTGGTAGTACTTTGGCACAATTTTTCATATGGTTTTTGATAGTTTATATTTTTTTTCTTTTATAAACTTTCTAAGCTTCAGTCACTTATTCATTTGGGAGTAATTCCTGATCTTAAAGATTTTTGTCAACTTGTAAATCAGACCCTTATCAGAAACATTTGATACATTGAATTTTCTCAGTTGATAGTCTTCATTGTGTTAGCTGCAATGACATTTTATTTGCACTATCTTTTAAATTTTAGGTAGACAAAATAGCTTTGTTTTTGTTTTTGGATCACATTTATTTCTTAGTTAAGAATTCTTTTCCTAAAGAGAATTGCAAAAAGAACCTGGAATCAGGAAGACTTTAATCTAGCCTTAGCCATTTATAAACTGTATGACCCTGGGCAAGTCACTTAACTCTATGTCACTTGCATTAAGCCAAACTGGAACTAATAGTACCTACCTCATAGGGTTATTATGAGGATTAAATGAATTAGTATTTGTAAAGCATTTAGGACAGTGTTTAGAACAGAGTAGATACTTAATACATGCTTATTCCTTTTCCTTCATTCTCCTCTATTTAAAAAAATGATGTGACCTTCTATTTAGGAGCATATTTTAATTAATTAAGGAATATGTCCATTTGGAACTTATTGTGCAAAATGATGTAAATTGCTGGTCTATACCTATTTTCTGCCAAACTGCTATCTCATTAATTCTCTGTAATGGTGAATCCTTCCTTAAGTAGTTCATGTACTTCATTTAAGGATAGTGGACTACTGAGTTCAGCCATTTCTTATGCTTGTTTTATCTGGTTTGTTCACTGATTTTTTAACCACAAGTTATTTTTGATGATGCAACCTATATATATATATATTTTTTTTTTGGTTGTTATTTTTATTTATTTATTCATTTATTTGCTGAGGCAATTGGGATTAAGTGACTTGCCCAGGGTCACACAGCTAGGGAGTATTAAGTGTCTGAGACCAGATTTGAACTCAGGTCCTCCTAACTTCAGGGCTGGTGCTCTATCCACTGCTCCACCTAGCTGCCCTGCAATCTATGTTTTAAAAATTAATTTGGATTCATCCTCTATTTAGTCTCTAAGTTTTGTAAATCTTTCCTTCAAAATGCCTTTCTCATCTGGTCTTTTTTTCTCATTTTCACTGCTCCCAGGGCAATCTAGATCTTTATCATTTCAAGCCTAAATCAAGGCAAAAACCTTTAAGTTTTTCTCTGTGCCTCCAGGCTCCTCCTTTTTTTCTAGTCCATCTTGGACATTGTTTTCTGGCAAATTTTTTCCAAAGAAGAAATGTGAAATGAGCAGAGGAACAGATTTAGGTTGGTTAGCTGTAAGATAAACTTCCAAATAACCAAGGTTTTCCAAAAGTGAAAGGGAGAGACAGTAGGTTATCCCTTAGTATAAGTTTTTAATTAGAGACCAGATATTAGTTGAAAATATTATCAATGTGGCTATAGCTAGGTGGCACAGTGGAGGGAGTACTAGTATTGGAGTTGGGAAAATCTGAGTTCAAATCCAGCCTCAGACACTTCCTTAGTTATATGATCTTGGGCAAGTCACTTAACTACTGCCAACCTTAGTTTCGTTAACTGGAAAATGGGGATAATAATAGTACCTATATCACAAGGTGATTGAGGCAATCAAATAAGAATTATATATATATATGTGTGTGTGTGTGTGTGTGTATGTATGTACACACACACACATATATGTATATATAAAACACTTAGCATAGCATTGTGCTCGGCACAAAATAGGCAATATATAAATGTCATAATTATTGTTGTAATTTGGGAGTTGAATTTGATGGCCCCTGAGATCCCTTCCAGTTCTCAGATTTTGTGATTATATGATAAACCCACTCTAGTGTAAATGACAGCTATCAGTATTATTGATCCAAACTTATAACTTTATCAATATTAGAATTTCTTGCGTGGAAATTTTCTCCATAGGCACATATCAATACCTTCTCTTCAACTTATTGACTTAATTGCTTGGGTTATGGAAAGGTTATCATTGCTGTATATGTCAGAGGCAGGATTTGAAGCAAAATCTTCTTGACTCCTAAACTGGTACTTTATTGTTGCTTATCAATATTATGTGACTTTCAACAGCAGAGGTGATATCATCCTAATTACATGTAATACAGCAAAAGAAGACTGCCAGACTTGATTCTTGTTGAGTACAAAACGTTATTGCCAAAAAGCTAGCTGTGTGATACTGGACAAATAACTTAATCTCTCTGGCCCTCAGTTTCTCCATCTGTAAAATGAGAAGCTTTCATTCCATGGTCCCTATGGTCCCTTCTAGTTCTAAACTATGATTCCTTATAGATCTTCCCTTTCAAGTCCCTATAATTCTATCCACTTGTGTTCTTCCATCAGACTCATTTCCCTCCACATTCCCCATTTTTCCATCACAGATTAAGCAGAGATGCTTTGTGGCCATCTGTTGAATTTCTTGATTACTGTTGCTTCTCACTTGGTCACTGAATACTTATGAGAGTGATGTTTTTCTCCCAGTTGTCATTCCAAAGATAGCTTTTTCCTACCCTATAAGGTCTTATTCCCTTTGAAGCTTGGCTTAGCTTCCCACCTCTCCTCCCCATGAACAATTCCTTCTTTGCAATTCTTTGTCTATTTTGTGCTCTCCAACTGAGACCTCATAATATTGGGGCTGGGACTAGTCATAGAAACTGTCACTCAGATCCTTTCCTGAAAGTCTGCTTGTATAGTGGGGAGAAGGGAAAAAGAACCAGGTACTGGGATACTAGAAGAGGATTACAGTGAATGATGATTTTAAGGGGAGGTTAAAGTAAAACTTTGCCAACTTGTAGATTTTGCCCAAGACTGGCACTTCCTCAAAACTGAGGTGTACCTCACCAGTCTCATCTCTCATTTATGCCCTTATGCCTTTTCTGCTAGTCAGACTTATCTCCATGGCATCTCCCATCTGAATTATCCTAGGAAGATGCTGAAGATCACCTGGCAAGATAAAATACTGGACCCTGAAGTCTTTTCTGGAGTCAAATTGCCAAGTATTCAAATTCTATTACAGAGAGCCCAACTCTAACAGGCATATGTTTGCTCAAAAAACTATTTTACAAGGAACTCATACAAGGCAAACACTTACATGGAGCTTGGAAGAAGGGATACAAGAACACTCTCAAGGTCTTGCTGAAGAACTTTGGAATTGATTGTGAGACATGGGAGACATTCCTACAGGATCACATGTCATACCCAGATCAAAGAAGGTACCATGTTGTATGAGCAAAGCAGAATTTCAATAACTCAAAAGAAACATGAGATGTGCACATTTAGAGACATCTCCACTCCCAATGTTCATATGGATAATTTGTGCCTAACCTGTGGGACAGTCTTCTGAGTTCATATTGATCTAATCAGCTAGTCAGATACATTGTATGATAACCCCAACACAGTGATGTCATTTTGGTTCTCTTTGAGCACAACCAACCAACCATGGTGTCTGTAGATATCTAGCTAAGATGATGGAATCCTTTGTAGGATGGCTTAATTTTTCTTTTAATTTAATAATTAGCAAAAAAGCCTGGTCTCCCTTCAAAGTCCTATCAAGAAAACTTTGTAAACAAAAGGAAAACCTCTTCCTTCCCTTGAAGCATTCCTCTCTGAGGAGAGACATCAGAGGGCTGGAGTAGGGCCTGGAAAAACAGTGAAAATCTCTCGTCAGAGATGTCATACAGAACATATTCTTCAGGTACAAGTTGGACTAGATATCTTCTATCAGATTCTTTTGTGTTCAGAATTTTGTTTCTATGGTTCCTGTTTAAATAAGGCTAAAAGGATGAAGGTCTCACAGTTTGACAAGACATAAAACTGAGAGGGGATAAAGAATATATGCCCTTAGATAATTTTAAAAACCAAGGCAAACATTTATTAAAGATTCAATTATAAAGGGCATTATTTTTATCCATCAAAAATAAAGGAAACTAAAACCTAACAGCTTAACATTTAAAACATTCAATGTTGAAACATAAAAATATTTAAAAATTTAAATACATAAAAATTTAAATTAAAAACATTTTAAAATTTGGCAACTAAACTGTTTTAAAGATATAAGCTTAAAGATACAAAATACCAAATTTTCTTATGGTATTAGATTGCTCTGGGCATACATATACTTAGCAACCAACCAACAAATCAGTCAATCAATTAAAATGTGGTTCCATGGTTAGGACACTGGATCTGGAGTCAGGATGGACCTGAGTTCAGATCTATTTCAGATACTTACTAGTTGTGTGGCCTGGGCATGTCACTTAACCTCTATTTACTTCAGCTTCTATATACTTAAATATAAGGAAAGGTAGGAGGGAGGGTACTAATTGTAGCAGGGATGCAGGGGAAGAAACAGGAAAGGCTTCATGTAGAAGATAATGTTTGAGCTGTAATTTGAAGGCATTAGTGAGGAGGGAATGTATTTCAGCTATAGGGGACTGTCATTATGAATACAAAGAATCTGGAAATGGAGTGTCATGTGTAAAGAACAAAAAGTTACAATGCCAGAATAGCTGAATCGTATGGTATCTCAAGAAGAGTCAAGTGTAAAAAGATTGAAAAAGTAGGAAAGAGCCAGGTTATATAAAGCTTTGGATGTCAGAGATGTTTATTTTTTATTCTAGAGATAATAGGGAGTCATTAGAGCTGACTGAGTAAAGAGAACAGATCTACATTTAAGGCAAATCACTTGGGCAATTAGTAGTATTGATAATGTATCAGAATGGGAACTGTTGTAATCATCCATGTGAGAAATGAGAAGTGATAAGGGTGTAACTATGTAAGCAGGGAGTAGGACTCATATGTGAGAAATGTGGAGGTAGAAATGGCAAAATTTGGCACCTGATTGGTTATATAGAGTGAAGAAAATTGAGGAGTCAAGAATAGAATTGAGGATACTAACCTAAGATTGGAAGAATGGTACAAAATTCAACGTAAATAGAGAAACTTGGAAGAGAAGAATGTTTTGAGGAACATATAACTGTTCTGTTTTAGATTCAGTGAGTTTGAGATACTTCTAGAAAATACTGTTTGAGATGTTCAACAGGCAGTTGGTGATGCTGGATTGATGCTCAGGGAAGAGACTGAGAATGGATGTAGAGATAATAAACAATCCCATGGGAGTTGATATCACTAAAAGTCCACCAAAAGATTAATAGAGGGTATAGAACAGAATCATGGAGAATAACCATTCTTAAGGCAAACATGATATGGAGGATACACCAGCAAAGAGTACTGAGGAGTGGTTGGACAGATAGGAAGTGGATCAGAAGAAAATTAAATGGAAACCTAAAAATGAGATGGAGGAGAATAAGCACTGAAAATAGAACATCAAATTCAGCAATTGGGAAATTATGAGGTGTCCTGGCTATACTTCACTTCCAATTCAACTTCTTACTCTTTGGACTTTTCCTCTTTCTCCCCAGCATCTTCCCCTCCACTCCACGATAAGTACTGTCTACCCTCCTTCCAATTTCTAATGGATTATTTTTTTCCAAACAGAATATAAATTCCTTAAGGGAGTGCCCTTTTTGCTTATATTTATATCAATACCATGTAATAAAGTTCTCAGTACATGGTTAGTGCTTGATGTTTCTATCTATCTATCTATCTATCTATCTATCTATCTATCTATCTATCT
>JAJPUD010001508.1:253041-265092 GCA_023553655.1 Myrmecobius fasciatus | reverse complement strand
TCTATCTATCTATCTATCTATCTATCTATCTATCTATCTATCTATCTAACTTCAAGAAAGTATTTTCAGTCCAGTGATGAAGTTTTCAGATTGTAAAGTTTTGAGATGTGTATAAGAAGAGAAATGAAGGTAACAAATATAGGCAAATTTTTTTTTTTTGAATTTGGTTGAAAATGGAGAAGAAATAAGTGATGAGAGAGTTTGAGTAGGCCCGTGATAATCTGGTGAAGGTTTTGTTGGTTTTTTAAAAGGATGGAGGAGACTTGATAGATTTGAAGACAATAGGAAAGAACCAATAAATTAGGAGAGGTAGAGCATCAGGGAGGAAAGTGGGATAATTGAGGTTGCTGGAGGGAGAATAACAATAATAGCTAACATTTATATAGTGCTTCCTATGTGTTGGGGACTGTGCTAAGTACTTTACAATTATCATTTCATTTGATCCTTATAACAATCCTGGGAAGTAGGTGCTATTATTAGTTCCATTTCACAGATGAGAAAACTGAGGCAGAGGATAAGTGATTTGTTCAGGATCACACAGTTGGTAAATGGCTGATCTTGGATTTGAATCAGGTCTTCCTGACTCTAGGCCTGGTCCTCTATCTGCTTTGTTACCTTGCTATGTAAAGAAAACAACAGAGAATGGGATTGAGGGCAATATGTAAATTGCATTTTGCAATAAATCACTTTATTGTCAGGGATTGGGGGAAAGGCAGAGAGAGGGATGATCATATCAAAAGGTTCTGAAATGAAGAGGATGATGTTGAAAGCTCTCCATTTTCCCAAATAACAGGTGAAGTCTTTAGCTGAGAGAGAGGGAAAAGAGGGAGACATGAGGAAAGTGGGTTAGAAAGTTTTTGTGGGGATTAGATAGGCAGCCAATTAAAGAAGCATAAAAAGATTGCCTTCCAATGGTGAGGAACCACTTGGAGCTGGACAACATGAATTTGTAATGTACCCAGTCAGTTGGTGAATGTGTCTTCCTCTAATTCTGTTAAGTGACATCTGAATAGAAGGAAGCAAATCATGGGGACAATACAACATTAGCTTTGGGAAGGGAAGAACATGATAGGACAAGGAGGGCAAGGGATTTGTGAGAAGAGAGCATCAAGTTGGACTGGATAACTATAGGGAGAAAAATAAAGGCAGGGAAAGAATAATGACATGAGAAAGTACTGAGAGGTGGTGGAAGTGGTGGAGGGGAGCAGGTAGAAGATTTGGAGAGCATCATTAGAATCTCTAAGAGAGACAGCCTGACAGAAACTTATTACAACATAAAGGGAATTAAAAGAGAGAATATGAATGTGTTCCTTAAATCTTGGGCAGAAGAATGATTAACCATCCCCCTCATCAACTTGTATTCCCAAGCTCAATGAAGATAAATTGAGAGCAAATCCAAGGCTGTCCTACTTTAGAGTTGATAGTGGGGAGGTGGTTGGAATAGGGATAAACTTATGGAACTTGTTCCCTCAAAGTGGTACAGGCTCAAGATAAAAGGGTTTCAAAACCAAAGGGAAGAGGTTAACAAATAAAAGATCCCCAGTGAGTTAAGAGAAATGCAGGTTATGTGGGAAGCGTTTCTAACCCTTGAGGTTGACCAAGACAGTCACAATCTTATATAACTATGCCAGATAGGATCTTGACTGGATTAAGAGTACTCTCCTCCCCCAATTTGACTTTCAGACATAGTGGTCCTGAACTTGGGTTCAAGAAAAACTGAGTTCTTGATAAATGGTCAAAGGATATGAACAGACAATTTTCAGATGATGAAATTAAAACTATCTCTAGTCATATGAAAAGGTGCTCCAAATCACTGTTAATCAGAAATGCAAATTAAGATGACGCTGAGGTACCACTACACACCTGTCAGATTAGCTAAAATGACAGGAAAAGATAATGACGAATGTCGGAGGGGATGTGGAAAAACTGGGACACTGATACATTGTTGGTGGAACTGTGAACGGATCCAACCATTCTGGAGAGCAATTTGGAACTATGCTCAAAAAGTTATCAAACTGTGCATACCCTTTGACCCAGCAGTGTTTCTATTGGGCCTATATCCCAAAGAGATCTTAGAGGAGGGAAAGGGCTCCACATGTGCAAGAATGTTTATGGCAGCCCTTTTTGTAATGGCTAGAAACTGGAAACTGAAGGGATGCCCATCAATTGGAGAGTGGCTGAATAAATTATGGTATATGAATGTTATGGAATATTATTGCTCTGTAAGAAACGACTAGCAGGACGATTTCAGAGAGATCTGGAGAGACTTGCATGAACTGATGCTGAGCAAAATGAGCAGAACTAGGAGATCATTATACACGGCAACAACAATACTATATGATGATCAGTTCTGATGGACATGGCTCTCTTCAACAATGAAATGTTTCAAACCAGTTCCAATTGTTCAGTAAAGAGAGCCATATACACCCAGAGAGAGGGATTTGAAATGTGGACCACAACATAACATTTTCACACTTTCTGTTGATGTTTGCTTACATTATGTTTTCCTTCTCAAGTTTTTTTTTCTTGTATAGCAAGATAACTGTATAAATATATATATATATATGTATATATATATATTCGATTTGTCATATATTTCAACATAATTAAACATGTATTAGACTACCTGCCATCTAGGGGAGGGGGTGGGGGAAAGGAGGGAAAAAATTTGTAACAAAGTTTTGCAAGGGTCAATGTTGAAAAATTACCCATGCATATGTTTTGCAAATAAAAAACTTAAAAAAAAATAAAGAATATCTGAGTTCAGAATCTGACCTTCAACATTAGTACTTCTGTGACTAAAGTTCCCTAAATCTCAATTTCCTCATTTGTAAAACTATACTTGTGAGACCCCAAAAGATCCCATATGTAAATGCTTCATAGATCTTAAGGCATTATATAAATACCAACAATGATGATGATAATATTCTGGATGAAAATGAAGTTCAGAAGCTTGGAAGACTAGTTGAATACTTCTATTTAGTGCTGGGTTTAGAAAATGTGGTCCTGCTCACCCTAAAGCAATGTGTCCGTATGGACCAGCTCATCAGCCCCACATGCCTAAAGCTCCATTGTGGAGCTCCCCAAAGTGCTCACAGCCTATTTTTTTCTCGACATTTGGGCTCACCCCAGACCCAGGGAATAAGGAAGGGTGTGGGAGAACACCCCCAAACCTGTGCAGACCCTTCTAGATATTTCTCATCTGAACATTTACAAAAGAACAAAGTTGGCTTAAGCTCCAACATTTGTGTTTCAGAACCACGCCATATCAACAGCTACCTTTTCACAAGTGGAACATTTTTCCCCCTTTTCTTTTCACATTTTTTTCAGACCTGTTTTTTGGCATTCACCGCAGAAAAACAATTGAGGTGTTGAGGGCCAAACTTTCATCCAACCAACCTCCCCAAACTAAAATTTATGTTTAAACTTCATGTATATTTATACATACGGCACACAAATGTAGCTGTACATAATGTGCCCATTTCTAGCTCTGCTCTGTTTCTTTCTTTTGCAAAATAGTATAAAGGCATAAACACCACCCCCATGCAACTGCACACAAGGTATCTATATGACGAAAATAAAATCCCCCGGTATTTATACAACAGATTGCTAGCACTTATACACACACAGCACATAGTCCCACACAGACTGCAAACAGGTGTAATGTGGGGGTGGAAGTACAAGTAAATGGGATGCCGGTGTGAGTGAGAGGCTGATGAAAAGCTAGATGGGGCCTGTGGAATCAGCCCCCCCCCCCCTTACCCAGGCCGGGCTCCTTCTGCTGCAGGGCCTAGCATTTCAGAATAAGGGCTGCAGCATGAGGTGGTCATGGCTGGCCTTCCTGACTGGGCGTTGACAGGGATGCCAAAGGTGGGGCTCTGGGGGACAGACAAATGGTCCCAAGCCAAGAATGGGGGGTCAATCAGGAAGGGTCATGGGCAAGATTCTGTCGCTTTTACCCACCTGGAAAAGGGAAAACTCTCCATGAATCCGGAGGTAGAATTTCTGCCTCTGCTATTTGTGGGACCACAAACAAGCCATTTCTTTTCTGTGGGACTCATTTATCCCAAACTGAAATGGAAATTTCTCAAACACTTACTAGCTGGGAAAGTCACTTCACTCTATTTCCCTCAGTTTCCTCATCTGTAAAATGACCTGGAGAAGGAAATGGCAAACCACTCCACTATTTTGGCCAAGAAAATCCCAAATGGGGTCACCAAGAGTTGGACTTAGACTGAACTCCTGATAGAGCTAATCTTGGACCAGTTCAAATACGACTTCAGACTGTCAACCTGGGCAAATCCCTCCATTTTTCAGTTTTCTCATCCATAAAATGATCTTTTAACTCTAAATCCATGATCCTAAGATCCCGTGACATGGTAAGTTTTGAGAGAAAGGAACAGGAAGGGAAACAGAGTGAGCCTCCCCAGCTCAGTGGAAAGAGCAGTAGCCATGGAGCTCAATTCCTGCCACTGATATATCACTTGTGTGACCATAAGTGAGTCAGGTGACTTCTCTGGGCCTCAGTTTCCCTTTCTGTAAAGTGAGGGGATTTGACTAGATAACAAAATATGATCCTGGTTCTAAACTGATTATTTTAAACCCAGCAAACCTTTTTTAAATGACTGTTGAAAAGAATCGGTCCCAGTATATTCTTGGATTCCCATTAGAAACCTTCTTGCTGAGGAAAGTCATATCTGCAAGCTGCAGCTGTTACTAGGGCCTCAGTTTTAAATGACTACTAATATAAGATTGTCCCCTACTAAAGGAAATACCTTATAGGAGGAAGAGGAGGAAGTTTCCATTTTCTTTAAGAGCAGAATGGAACATTACCTCCTTTTCACTGGAAAAAAATAGTCATGGGGATTTTAGAGTCCTCAGATGAAAATACTCATGTACAGTGTTATTTTTAATGAACAGTTCTATTTTTGTAGAAAAGTAGAATTAGCCGGATTGTGTATATTTTCCTTGAGACAATGGTTATTCTTAAAATGTAAGCTCTTAGGGCAGGGACCATTTCATTCTTGAGTCTTCAGAACCGTGTTCCTGGTGCATAGTAGGAGCTTCATAAATATTTATTAATGGAGTGATTCAGTCAGACCTGAAATAAGATTTGTCCTAGGTCCCATGCAGTCCTAACTGGCACTACCATCCACCTGGCAGCAGGGAATGTGAGAGACAGAATATTAAGGCAAAATAGCTAAAGCTTTAAGAATCATGCTTTGCAAACCCCACTTAGTCTAATCATGATTAATGGGCATCCCAGGCCCTACTTGACTTCCTTTTCTCTTCCTTCTGTCTAATAGAAGGGAGAAGGGAGAAGGGAGAAGGGAGGGGAGACCTTGTGCAGAAAGGCTTCAGATCAGCCAGTGAAATACTAACAGGGAGAAAGAATGCTCTCCCCCCCCAAACATCTTCCCCTTTGTTACAGTCTGGAAAAAAATCACCCCACCCCGGGCAATATTCCCCAGTGATGAGGGGTTATTTTTTAAATTTTGTTTTCAGATTGTCATTCTCTCCCCACCCCCACCAGGAGGGACTATTAAGGGCAGTCACTGAAGCCAAATTTTCATTATTGCTCAGATCTTTTCTTGGAAAGACTATAAACAGGATCCCAGACAGAACAGAACATGATTGTGAACCAAACAAGACCTCTAGGGAAATATAGAACTACTGCACGGCCTCCAGACCGCCTGCTTGTGCAAGAGACCACCTACCCAACAACAACAGCAACAGCAACAACAACAAACACTGATGCAGAGAAATAGGAACCCCCCCAGATCCCTCACTAACAGCAGCTGCAGTTGCTGGGAGCTTCCCCGGCCTCTCTTTCTCCTCTTATTTCCTCATCCTCTTATATCGTTAGTCACTGGAGCTGACATGAGCATTGGTCTGGTCTGGCTGGAGGACCCCAGATCTAAAGGAAGCAATGGAGTGGAGTGGGATGGACCAATGGCTCTCCAGCCAGAGGACCTGGGCTCACATATGGGGCTCTGCTACTTATTATCTGTTTGACCTCAGGGTGGCCTTTTTACTTCCTCTGGGTCTCTAGTTTCTTCCTCTATAAAAAGAAGAAGGTTGGACTAGACCAGGGGTTCTTAACCTTTCTGGGGGTCAGAGACCGCCCCCTGGGCCATCTGGTGAAGTTTATGAACCTCTTCTCAGAATAGCCCTTTTAAATGCATAAATGAATACATGGATTACAAAAGAAGAAATAGTAAAAATAAAGATTTCTCTCTGCCTCTGCCTCTCTTTCTCCCTCCCTTTATTTTTCTTTTTTGCTCTGTTTCTTTGTCTTTGCTTCCTTCTTTTTGTCTGTCTCTCTGTCTTTGTGTTTTTCTGTCTGTTTCTCTTTGTCTTTGTTTTTTTCTCTATCTCTGTGTCTGTCTGTGTCTGTCTCTCTGTCTGTCTGTCTCTTTCTGTCTTTGTGTTTTTCTGTTTCTATCTCTGTGTCTGTGTTTTTCTGTCTCTGTCTCTCTGTCTTTATGTCTGTCTCTCTGTCTCTGTGTCTCTGTTTCTCTTTCTTTGTCTTTGTTTTTCTCTCTGTGTTTTTCTGTCTCTTTGTCTGTCTGTCTCTGTCTGTCTCTGTGTCTCTCTGTCTGTCTCTGTCTCCGTGTCTGTCTGTGTCTGTCTGTCTTTGTGTTTTTCTGTCTCTGTGTCTGTCTCTGTGTCTGTCTCTCTGTTTCTGTGTCTGTGTCTGACTCTCTCTAATCACACATAATACACACACTTCCCCACCCCCTTCCAATTTCATAGATCTCCTGAAATCTACCCATGGGGCAGTTAAGAATCCCTAGACTGCCTCATCTCTGAGGTCCCTTCCAGTTCTAAATTTATGACCCGGTACCTATTGGGCTGGGGGGCAGTCCCTGATGCTCCCCTCTGAAGCTGGGCTCTTCCACCTCCTGCTTATTGCTACCACTTATCTTTCAATGCACAGTCCCAGCTGAGCTCCTCCATTCCCGGCTTGTTGTTAACACTCATCTCCGGTGCAGAGTCCCAGTTGGGCTCTCCTACACTCCATGCTTGTTGCTAATGCCAACAGCCAATTAAACCCATCTCACCAAAAAGACCGGCTTTCAGAAAAGAGATATTTCATAGGACCAATTGGCGCAGAGTCATTATAGAGACCCCCTGGTCTCCCGTCACTATGATTCCTTGCCACAATGCCGGTCAAGTCAGGGTGAGTATCAAATCCAGAGGGGGAAAAAACTGAACAAACATACAAATAAAACCAGAAGCTTAGTGGAGAAATCCCTAGCCAGTCCAGTCCCCATCACTCATGTCCACTATCCCTCTGGATATAGAGCAATCTGAGGATCCACCGAACTGCCCTGAGAATCCCCAGAACCCCACTGGTCCCCAGGGTGGCTACCTGACAAAATCCCATTCTCCCCTAGAGGCTGTTTCCTCTGGTGATGGCTGACAGGGAAGGAAGCAGCAGGGATCATAGCTTTTCATGACTTTGAGCCAGCAGACCTCCAGTGTCTGAAGGCTTTGGGAAGGGGGGAGGCTGGAGAAGGAGCACGGGGATCACAGGGGTTTCAGAGACCATTGCATTGTGGCTGGACCCAGTTTTCCATAACTCTTATATTTAAAATGGGAAAATTTAAAATTTAAAATATTGCCTGATCCTGTCATCTGAAATACCTTCTCCCTGATTACCTTGACAATCCCTACCCATCCTTCAAGGCTGAGTTCCAGACCCCTTCCAGGGAGCCCCCTCTTGCCACTCCAGTTTTCAACGCTCTCTTTTATCTCTGCTCAGGCTTGATTGTTTTGTTTATTGGTACTTAGCACACTCATGCCAAATATGCCACTGTTCTTCCATCAACATTTCATCAATGTGTTTTGTTTTAACATATATTTAAAGATTGCTCCATTTTGTGAATTTTTTGCAACAAAGTAGAACAATTAAACAAAACTAATAATGTAGTGACCTCATCTGAAAGTGTATGCAAAATTTCACGCCTGTAGCATCCTCCACTTTTCTTTCTTTCTTTCTTTCCTCTCCATCCTATTCAGGAGTGGGGGGGAAGGAAAAAAAAAGAAGATAAAAACCAGTTTTTTTTTTCTTTTGTAACAAAATGCCTTGCAAACAAAGCAAATTCCTGCAATGAATTAATTCCTAGACTTCACACCTACTTAACCTTCCCACCTAAAGTATAAACTCTTTGAGGGTAGGGACTCTTATATGTACTGTGTCTCTCATAACTCTTGGTATAGAACCTAACTGAACATGTATTTTTTTTTTCTTTGCTGAGGCAATTGGAGTTAAGTGACTTGCCCAGGATCACACAGCTAAGAAGTGTTAAGTGTCTGAAGTCACATTTGAACTCGAGTCCTCCTGATTTCAAGGCTGGTACTCTATCCACTGCACCATCTAGCTTCCTCTGAGCACGTAACTTTTTGATTGATTGTTAAATTGGGGTTGGTTTTTCAGATTATAGAAGTATTTGCCACAGAGGTCCATTAAATCTTTCTGTTCTATAAGTAACAAAGATAGTATTTACAAAAATTAATTTGATTATTTTTTCCCTAGGAGAATTATTATTAAGATAAGGCAAAATAAACAGTTGGTAAGTTTTTAGAAGTACCAAAAACATTTCTCTGTCTAAAAAGAAATTTTTCTCACTGCCTATAAACATAGCAATTCATTTATATATCGTTACTCACTGACATTCTATCATTAGAAATTCATACTTTTAGATAATGAAGACTTTCAAGGCATTCAAATCTTTCCTACAAAATTGTAAATGCCCTGAGTTTGGGTGTGAGTTTAGGAGGCGAAGAGGAGGGTTTAAAGAAGATGTCCTTCAAACAGTTTTCAAGCGCCCACTGGCAGGAATTATTTGACAGGCACCCTAACACCAAGGCTTTATGGACCAGCGGACAGAATGATTTCAGGTAAAGTGAATGGGGAAGGAAGGCATCAGGGGAGAGAAGAACTCTGAAACAGGAGGTGTGAGGGCAGTCAAATACAAAATATGCTGACTTCATTCTTTCCCTAGAGACTGTCCCTATTTTTAGGAACAGAGTTAGACTATGTGGTATAATATGAGGCCCACCTGTGTGAAATAGTCTTCAGTCATTACCCCAAGCCACTGGTCACAGGAGTCTTGGAAGGAATTCTATTTGCTCTAGCAAAATAGAGTAGAATTGGCAAACAAATAATAAAAACATACTTAACAAGAGCTGTGATTTAATTAACAAATCAGCTAACATTTAAACATTTTATTTATACGTAGTATTTTCCCTCCAATTACTTATAAAGACAATTTTAAACACTGATTTAAATTTTTTTTGAATTTCAAATATTTTCCCTTCCTTCCTCTCTCACCTCCTCCTACCCTAAGATGGTAAGCAATTTGATATACTCAACCAGCACTTATTAAGTACCAGCTATATGACAGGCACTGTGCTAGGGAATGGAGATACAAAGATTGGTTGGCTGGAGTCCTTCATTCTGGAAGAGGACTATCACTATGTTAGAGTCAAATTAGTGTGTCCAATTATGGCTGATCAGACTAATACAAACTCGGGATGCTCTGCCACCAGTCAGACACAAATAGTCCCTGTGAACATTTAAGGAAGATTCTCTAACTTTGTGCATCTCGTGTTTCTTCTGAGCTAATTCAATTCTGCTTTGCTCATAGAGCGCAGCCCCTTCTCTGATGAGGGCACGCCATGCTGGATAAGATACAAAGACAACACTGAAAGGGTCCTTGCTTTCAAAGTACAGATATTGTGTGTGTGTGTGTGTGGGGGGGGGATGTACACATATAAGTAAATATAAGGTGTTGGGAAGGAATGGATGGGAGGTACTAGCAACTCTTCCATACCTTAGCAGATGGCTTTATAAATCTCTGTGATCAAAATGTTTTGGAGATTTTCAAGACCTAACCCCCTCATTTAACAGATGTGGAAACCAAGTCAAACAGTCAACTAACATTTATTGAGTATCACTGTGCACCAAACATTGTGCTGAAAATATAAAGAAAGTCAAAAGATAACTCCTTTCTCTCATAGAGCTCACAGTCTAAGGGGAAAAATGGCTTGCAAACAACTAAGTACCAACAAGAGATACTCAGGATAAATTAAATAATCAGCATAGATTGAAAGGAGGAGAATCAGGATATGACCCAGGCCTTATGTCTCCAAACAAGACCCCTTTGTATTGTGCCCCTCCATTGATGGCACCCTCCGTGTTAGATATGTTTATTCTTCCTCCACAAATATCCAATGAATCATGGGCTGAAATTCCAATTTGGGAGAGTGTGCCATCATTTGTGCTTCAGTGACATGGCCTTGGAAAGCCAATACTACTGCTACCAAAAGCGGGGTTTAGACTTGCCTCTCGGATCAGAGAACCTGACTTCAGAACCAATTCTGCTACTTCCTGGCTATCAGAATCCTGGGCAAGCAATTTCCCCTGTAGAAGCCTCCATTTTCTCATCTGTCAAAATGAGAGAGTTGGCATTCTTCATCTTGCATTTTATTTTCAAACGTTGAAAAGAACTGAAATCTCATTAGAAATGTAAGTGATTTTTGGAGAAGATGAAGGGGTCACTTAGTGAGACAATCTTTTAGGCTGTCATTGACCAACTCCCCGCCCCTCCCCCCCAGTAAGAAAAGTAATTTACATGTGTGGCCAAGTATGTAAAACCTCCACTATTCATGAGTCACTGCTTCATAGTCCTCTCTTTTCCTTGTGTTTGAGGAGCATTAGTTGGCAAACACACTAAATATACCAAGTGTTGTAAAATAGTAATAATAATAATAATCTGCTTTAATTAGAGGCCTCTGATCTTTGTCAGGGAGTAAAGGTGACTGGGCTCAAGGAAAAAAGATAAATTTCAGAAGAGGGGAAGGAAATGAAGGAAGAAAAGAAAGAAGAAAGGAAAAGAAAAAAGCAAGGAAGGAAAAGAAGTAAAAATAAAGGCAAAAAGATAGCCAGGAGGAGAAAAAAAAAAAAAAAAGGAAGGAAAGGTGGAAAAAAGAAAATGGAAGAAGCAAAGTGACTTTCCTCCTAAACTGAGCTCCTCCCACCTTGAAAAGTAATACTCTGCCTTTCATTTTTAATGGCTTTATATGCACACACACACACACACACACACACACACGCACACACTTTCTCCTTGTTAGCCAGAAGGGATTCAGGAAAACTTTGCTTTTCTCCCTAACTCACCAATAGCCCTTCTCCAAAATTCCTGTTCCTCAGAACTGTGAGATACAGAGAGAAGGCTCAGACCTGCTTGGTCCAGCTGACCAATCTAACTGCTTTAAGGGAAAAAAAAGAAAGCCGAAATTTGTTGGGGCGCGTTCCCCCCGAACTTTTCTCCCAGGACAGAGCTCCAGGGGTACCAGCGGGCCAAACGCCAGCCGTCTAAGCGGGCCTAGAAAGGGGTAATTTCAGAGACAATGATTGAGAGCAGAGTGCGCCGGGGCTGGAGGAGGCGAGGAGCTAGCTGTTCCCCACGGCGCTCATTAAGGCTCCATAGATTGCTTTTTCCGTCTCCCTGCTAGCCCTCCAAAGTGCCTGTTATTAATTCATAAAAACACTGCAAGAGTGATTGAGTCCGATGATTACTGGAGCAGGCAAACACTAGAGACGGTAAAATATTCCATGTCTCTCTATCAGGCCCTCTGGAGCACGGACTGGAGGGGGGAGGGCGAGGAAGGGGGGCGGGAAGGGAAAAAAGGAAAAAAGGAGGGGGAAATGTCGTGAAATATTAATCAGAGCGGGTTGTCCCCGGGGCCAGAGATGCGAAGCCAGGCAATCACGGTAGCAAGAGTTTCCCGGTGACATGTATTTGAGAAGATGATTATTGCGGGTAAACACACCTAAATATTCTGGATGTGTGGATTTCGCCTCTGGTGTCAATGTGAAAATCCGATTCCCTTATCATCATTCTGCAGGCAGAGCCCCAGGGGGACCCGCTGACAAGGCGCGGGCAGGATTTGGCTGAAAGGCCCGCAAACGGAAAGGGCCCAGATACGGATGGCTTCAATTGCATTCAAAACATTCGCTGGGGGGGGGGGGGGGGGGGG
>JAJPUD010001508.1:182733-252641 GCA_023553655.1 Myrmecobius fasciatus | reverse complement strand
ATTAGAAGAGGTTGGTGGGAGGTAGAAGGAGAGAGGAAGGGGAGGGGGAGAAGAGGGAAAGAAAAGAAAGAGGGAAAGACAAATGGAGAGGTGAGCAGTGGGAAAAGTAGGGAGAAAGGAAAGAGAAAGAGGGGGAGAGAAACAGAAAGAGGCAGGGGGAGACAGACGGACAGAGATATAGAAAGACAGAGAGACAGAGAGGGGGGGAAGAAGGGAGGGAAGGAAGAGAAAGGAGCAAGGGAGGGAAAGGGAGGGAGGGAGAGGGAGAGAGACAGACAGACAAACAGAGAGAGAAAGAGACAGAGGTACAGACAGAGACACAGAGAGACACGGACAGAGACACACAGAGAGAGACAAGAGACAGAGAGAGGGAGAGAGAGGCAGGGGGAGAGAAAGAGGGAGGGATAGAGACAGACAGACACTGAGAGAGACACGGACATACAAACACACACAGAAAGAGGCACAAGGAGACATAGAAAGAGAGACACAGGGAGGGAGGGAGAGAGAAAGAGAGTGAGTCAAGGAGAAGGGAGGCTTCTCCTTAGGGGAATGAGGGAAAGGAGGGGGGAGAGAATGAGACAGAAACAGAGAGACAGAGATAGAGACAGGGAGACAGGGAGACAGAAACAGACATAGAGACACAGAGAGAGACAGACACAGACAGACACAGAGGCAGAGAAACTGAGAGAGTGAGAGAGAGAAAGGAAAGAGAACCAGCTCAGGTAGCTAAGGAGAGACAAGAAGGGAAGAAGGGAGAGGTGGTAGAGAGGAGAGCAGAGGGAAAAGGAGAAACTGAGAAAGGAAAGAAGAGGACAGAGGGAAGAGAAAAGGGAAGAGAAAGAAAAATTGGGGGAGGAAAGAAGCTAAGTATAGGTGAGGGGGAAGAAAAGGAAGAGAAGATCACAAAATAGATGGTTGGGACAGCACCAGGGATGCTGTGGGCACATTGAGTCTGGGTTGCCTGTGGTGATCCCTGAAGCATAATTGAAGGCTTCCAGACACATAGGGAGTGCCAACAAGGAGTCCCACTTGCAATCTTTCCTTGAGATTTCTAAGCCCCTTCTCTGCAGTGCACCTGCAGCACCTGCCTTTTAGTTTGGGGCAAACTCAAAAATTGTCAGAAAGTTCCCGCTGCCATCATGGTAGAGGAAAGATTGAGGACATCAGACTGCTCATGGCAAAAACAGGAAATTTTTCCATGAAGATTTCATCATGAAGGTTGCTGTTAATTTGCCATGCTTTTTAATTGTTCAAATATAATTGAATTTTATAGAAACCTTCCCTGTTTTCCTTCCCCTAGAAACAACTGGGTAATCGGGAATTCTAATAAATCTCAATGGCCTGGCTGGTCTCTTGACAAAGAGCAAAACTCTAAAGGGGATAACAAAAAGGGTCTGTTTCCCTGTCAACTGGCAAGTAGCTGGGGAAGAGGGAGAGGGAGCAGCAACCTTTGTAATAGGGTCTAGACTTAAGGATAGAACTTTAATCAGAGCCAGTCAAGATGTTGGTCATAGACAGGCCCTTCCCTCTGGTTTTACAGATGAGCAAAGTGAGGCCGAGAAAGTCACATTGGTAAAGAGTAGCAGAAGACTTGATCTGCTTTCTCAGATCATTCTCTTTTGCCATTCTAACCCAACCACACTATTTTAGAGATTAGGAAACTTGAAACCTAAGGAGAATGAAATGACCAGTTAATTCACAGCAGAGTTGAGAATAGAATCCAGATTCTGTGTTTTTCCCACTCTTACTGAGGTTCCCCTTCTTAAAACAACTGGCAGGTTCATCCTCAAATTTTCCAGCTTCTGAGCACCCTTGCCAGGAGAGCGGGTACTCAGTGAAAATTGTGAAGCAGTCAATTCTCTTTGCCACTCTTGAGCTCTCCAAGAACTTAGTACTATCATGCTGCCCCTTAGTTTCCCAAGCTTCCCATCCCCACCAGCCCAGCTCACCTGGTCCTATCTTCCTGACTCCAGGTCTAATATTCTGTCTATTGCACCCCTTATTTGCCTACCATTCCCTTAGCAGATCTCAACAAACTGAATTACTGCTTTCTGGTTGAGAAGGGAGCACTAGTGGTCTTGAGGTCTTAAATACTATCTAGCAACCAGAACTCTTGACTGAGGACAGGTCCACTCAACTTGGCAAAAATGATCAGTTCTTCTGACCTTCTTCCTTGTAATCATATAAATACAGACGGGTTGAAATGGTTAGGTCATTGAACCTGGGGTAAGGAAGACCTGAGTTCAAATTCTACATTCGATGGTTCCTAGTTATATAAACTTGATTATAGTCATTTAATTGCTCTGCTGTCAGTTTCCTTGAATGTAAAATGAAGGGAGGGATTAGATGGCTTCTGAGGACCCTTCCCTGGAAAGTAGGTGTTCTAAACATTCTCTGGGCCATGAATCTTTTTGGAAGTTTTATGAAGCTTATGGTCCCATTCTCAGAATCATGTTTTTAAATGCATCAAATAAAATGCATAGGGTTGCAAAGGAAGCCAATTATATTGAAATAAAATTACAAAAAAACAATCCACCAACTCAAGTTCATAGACTCCAAGTTAAGAACTCTCCTCCAAAGTTATGATCCTAAATAAATAAATGAGATGTGAAATGGAAAAGAGCACAGCAATGTAATGTGATGTGGATTGTAATCTTAGCTATGGCACCCATATGACATTGGGCAAATTGCTTTGTTTCTCCAAGCCTCAGTTTCCTCCCTTACAAAATGAGAGAACTGGATAGACTTCTAAGGTCTCTTTCAGCTCATTGATTTTACAAATGACATCAGCACTCAGTCTTGCCTGTCATAAATTCTTAATGTACCCTGGACTTGTGGTCGATTGGCCCTCTGCAAGGCTCTATCAAGGCAGTGAAGCATCCTAAATGCATGCATGCATTCATCCATTCAACATTTACTGAGTACTTAATGTATGTGCAAGGCCCTATGTTAGGCCAGTCATTGCAGAGAAGCAATCATTACATGGGGAGGGAAATTATTCCCCCATGCTTTCCCCATTCTGCCGGAGTATCTTAAATTTACTACAGTCTCTCTTCAGCTTTTACAGTCTCCAACTCAAGAGGGATCAATCCATTCTCTCCATCAAATTCACATCAGTATTACCAAGTGGCAAACAACGACATGAATTATAGGCAGACGGCAATGATTGTTTTAGTGAGTGATGCAGCGTTGGAAAGCATGTTTTCATTAGCTCTATGAAAAATGCAGGGAAAGACAAGGAACTGGGACCAGGTTCTAGTTCTGGTTTTGCCATCCCTTAAGTATGCAGCCTTAGTTAAACCAACCAATCTGCAAATTGTTTTCTTTCAAGATTGAGGTTGGTCTCTTGCACAAAATATCACTTCTAGCTCTGAGCTGTTTTGTTCTGTAAGGATAGCTCCCATATCCTGAACTAACTTTTTGGGCTTGAAGTAAAAGCCATAATGCTTCAAGTGAAGGCTTTCATGTCATGTGTGGAAAATTTCATGATACAAGATTGTCTTTTATTTTTAGTACATAGGATGCTAAAATAAGTGAAATTCTAGTGAATTCCTTATAGGTTAAAACCCAAACTTCTTTGTGTGGAATTCAAGGCCTTTTGCACTATCACCCCAGTTTAATATTCCAAACTTATCTTCTATTGTTTTCCTACATGAATCTTTCCTCTCTCCAGGATGGACTCCTCATTCAGTACTCAGATATTCAAAGGATCGTGAGATTCGGTCATGTGGCCATTCCCTTTAACAAATGCAGATAGACATCAATACATACCTATCTTTCCTGTTTATCTCTTGCACAGATCTTCCTGTAAGTTCATCAAAGTGCTGGAGGGCTTGCTTATTTTCTCTTAACATCATAGAGATACTCTTGGAACATATGTAATATCTGTTGCTTATAATTCTCTTCATGTTACTAACTCATTTCCTCTCTTCCTTCCTTCCTTCCTTCCTTCCTTCCTTCCTTCCTTCCTTCCTTCCTTCCTTCCTTCCTTCCTTCCTTCCTCCCTTCCTTCCTTCCTCCCTTCCTTTCTCTCTCCTTTTCCCTCTTCCCTCTCTCATTTCTTTCTTTCTTTTTTCTCTTTCTTTCTTTCTTTCTTTCTTTCTTTCTTTCTTTCTTTCTTTCTTTCTTTCTTTCTTTCTTTCTTTCTTTCTCTCTCTCTCTCTTCCTGCCTCTCATCTTCTCTTTTAGCTTTCTTTCCTTTCTCATTTCTTCCCTTCTTTTCTTTCATGTTCTTTCTTCCTTTCATTCCTTCCTCTCTTCTTTTCTTGCTTTCTCTCTGCTTCTCTTTCTCTCTCCACATCCTTGACAAAATCCTTTGTCAGACCTCTGTAGTTCTTTATTTGATATGAATTGCATGAGAGAGACCTAACCGATACACTGACTGTTCACTTGTTATTCCTTGACAGTGCCTACTAACACTCACCAGGTGTCCTTCTCCATTGCCCTTTGAGTAATCCTCATTTTTAATTCCTTGGAATTTGTAGTATTCCATAATTAGCAGCCATGCAACACTAAAAGGGGAAGATTGTCATTAAAAATGGTCTCTTGTTTCTGGGAGAAGTTTGGGACCATTTAAGGAGCTTTGCAGTTTCCTGAAGAAATTGTATCAGCTATTATCCTATTCTAGACCCAACATATTATACATTTTCAGTATCTGGCAAAGCTGATGGATGAATTATATAGATTATTCATCTCATTCTATGTCACTATTTGGATAATCTGTTGTTTAACATAAAAAAAAGTCACCAAAAGAGACTCAAAAATTAACTCCTTATATATCTACTCTCCAATCCATATAAAATCCTTTAGAGTCTTCTATGCACAAAGCAAGTGTATTCTCAATAAAAGTTTTAGTAGGAAACAAACAAGCTTTTGCAACTGATATTCAACAATGGGTCACATCGTTTCTATCTCATAATTAACTGAAAGATGTAGAAAATGAGATGTCATTGTGCTTATTGTTGTTAATTATATTAAAAACATTTCATTCAGGAGAACAAAAGCCACTTTACAATCTCTTTTATGGCATCCTTATGTAAAGGATGCTGATGATACTTGTACAGTCTTGCATCCTTAAACCAAGATCATTCAATATTTAAGATGTAACAATAGAAGCAGACCTGTTCATTGACCCTGAGGCATAAAACATGGAGACATGCTCTCTAAAAATATTCACAGATCCACCACAGAAGTCTTTGGATAGTGGACTCTCCAGAAGTTCCTGAGTGCACATGTCATTGTACTAATAACATCAAGCCCCAAGACACAGAAGAGTGTTCTCAAAGAGAGCTAATCATTCAAAAGAGTTTTGCCTGGCTATCCACACAGGAAAGACCAAGTGAAAGAAGAACATCTACACTCTAGATTTCAATGTATGTATATGGCCACGCCATAGCTTGTCCAATATTATGCTTATCTGGTACAGATAAGAGAAGAGAGTATTAGATTTTTCAGGGATTTGAAAAGCTCTTTTGCTGAACCCAAGCTTGCCATGAAAACAAATGCCTTTCTTTTCGATACTAACATCTTACCTAGATTTCTATATGGGAGTAAAACCTGGAAAATCACTGCCTTTAAAAAGCAAAAGATCAGTAGCATACAAACAAAGAACAATAGAGTCACATAATGAGTTTGAACAGGCCACAATATATAATCAGTGAGGAACTTTGAAGAACAATAATAAGAGATATCATCAAGGGATTAGGTAACAGGAAGAGAATACTGGTTGGTCATGTGCCAAGAACAAGAGCTGACAGGTGAACAATTATAGTCCTCCAGTTAGCTATTCTCATGATATTAGGGTGAATTTTTGGAAGAATATGTACAAGTCATATAAAATAGGCTGGCATGGATGTGTTGTGATCTGTATGATTGGAAAGAATTTCCAAATCAATGAATTTAAAATTCATTTGAGTATTTCCAGTATGCCCAGTAATCTGGAGAATAATTATACTTCATTCACTTGATTTTCTTATGTGGATGGTTAGGCTGAATCCTTCAAAGAAATTTATTCAGTATTCTGCTTACATATTATTTGTGTGTGTGTGCATGTGTGCATAGATATGTATTTATACACACATACATATATGTATATAAACAGACATTTGTGCACACATATAAGGATTATATATTTCTATATAACATATGATATAATACATAAAATGCATTTATGTACATACACATATTCATTGTAATTTCTGTGCCTTTGTTTGTAGATTATTCCTTTTCTTTCCTTGTCCAAATCTTTAAAAGGAGTTTAGGTGTTGCAGTGGATAGAGTTTGGGCTTCCAGTCAGGAAGAACTGAGTTTAAATACAACTTCAGATACTCACTACCTATGTGATCCTGCACAAGTCACTTAACTTCTAGTTACCTCAGTTTCCTCATTTGTAAAATCAGGATGATAATTGCATTTACCTTCCAACAGCATTTACCTGTCAGTATCAAATGAAGTAATAATTGTACAGGGCTTAGCAAAGTGCCTGGCACATGGTTAACATTATATAAATGTTAGCTATTATTATTCAAAGCTCAGCTCATCTTTCATTAAGTCTTCCCTGACTAAGCAAGTGCACAAATATCTTCTCTTTCTTATACTCTTATAAAATTTATTTATAAGTCATTTCTGGTGTTTGTCAAAGCATATATTTCACCTCCAGCTTTGAAATGGAGTGATTTTCAGTTCTTCCTTCTCCTTTATCCCCCAGTTTTATCAGTTCTCCCTCTCCAATTTCTCTTGCATCCTTCCTCTTCTCTTTAATCATCTGACGACCACCCTCTTCACCTTTCATCTATCTCAAGCCCTCCTTACATCTCTCCTGGATATTGTAATTACTTCCTAATTAGCCTCACTGTATCCAATCTCTCTCTTTACCAAGAATCCTTCACATAGCTGCCAAGATAATCTTCCTAAAATATGTCTGCCATATCACTCCCCTGCTCAAGAGGAAATCCTTATTGCCTTTAGGATAAAATATATGCTCTTGAGTGCCATACTTGAAGACTCACAATCTGCTCCAACATATCTTTAGAGTCTTATTTCACTTTACTCTCCTTTGGGCACTTGACATTCCAGCTAAAATAATTCATTGGCTGTTTCTTGCCTCCATACCTTTGCATGCATAGGCTATTACATGTCTCCGTTTGCTCAGAATATCCTCCCTCTGTGTCTTTCACTTTTTAGAACCTTTAGTTTAACTTCAAGACTCATCTCAGATGTCGACTCTTATGAAGATCCTTCCAGATTCCCCTAAATTGTAAAAATTTTCTTCTTCCTCAAATGATCATGCATATACTTATATATTTGCATGTTGTCTTTCTCCCAGTAGAATGCTTTTTTTTTTGGCTGAGGCAATTGGGGTTAAGTGACTCTCTCAGGGTCACACAGCCAGGAAGTGTTAAGTGTTTGAGACCAAATTTGAACTCAGGTCCTCCTCAGGTCAAATTTAAATTTGAATTCAGAGCTGGTGCTCTATCCACTGAGCCATTTAGCTGCCCCAGGATGTAATCCTCTTGAGGGCAGTGGCTGTTTGTTTTTTTTTAATTATGTTTTTGTATTCCTCCAACCTAGTATAATGCTTTGTGCATAATAGGCACCTGAATCCTAGTTGCATTGAAGTGGCTATTTTTAAATTATCATTTGCTGTATTTATATCTCAGTTTGTCTTCTAGTTAGTAAGCTACTTAAGGACACGGACATTTCTCTGGAGACCTGTTGATATGATCAAGATGGATTTAAACTGAAAATGGACATTGGACATGGAACAGGATGATGACAATAACATTCTGAAAAATTGTTAAATCTATCTTTATAGAAGAAGACAGGTGAAAAATGACCAGGAAGAAAGTGGAAAAATGATTTATTGCTGCACTTTATTGTCATCCTTGCCATTGTTGTTTAGTTGCTTTCAGTTATGACTCCTTTTGGGTTTTACTTGGCAAAGACACTGAGGTAATTTGCTATTTCCTTCTCCAGTTCATTTGACAGATGAGGAAACTGAGGCAAACAGGATGAAGTGACTTGCCCTGGGTCACACAGTGTCTGAGGTTAGATTTGAACTCATGAAGATGAATCTTCCTGACTCCAGGCCCAGCACTTTATCCACTGCACCATTGATTTTCTGTATAACAATATCAAGAGATGATGGATAATGAGTTTAACAGCAAAACACATTTATTAAGTGCCCACTGTGTACAGAACACTATGCTAGTTGTAGCCAGTTGGGTTTATAAAAAATATTGTTCCTGTTCTCATTAGGCTGCTTATTACAGCCTAATAAGCAAATTGAATCTAAGATTGCAATACAAGGAGATAAACAGTGCATTACAGGTTCTGTCAAGACATAACAGGAAGAAAGGGCATTGGGTTAAATGCACCAAACACTTACTATATGCCAGGTCTTTTATGCTAGTGATATAATCACAAAACCAAAACCCATTCTTTCTTCAAGAATTCTACAAGAATCCTTGTTAAAAATGTTAAAAAAGGAACAGAGGGGATGAAAGAAGCAACGAAATATCACTCTAGGTCAAGAAGATATATAGCTATGCAGAATTACATGAGCTTGAGGTGTGGGGAGGAGCATGAGTGAAACTTAAAAGAGAGAAAAAGGGAGTGCATCACTGTGGACATATTGCTTGGACAATATGGAGGAAGATACTGATCATGAAACTGTCACAGAGCCAAGATGTAATTTGGATGGGGGACCTCAACTCTCTGGACATCTGTTGAGGGTCTCTTTCCATTAAAAGCAGAGCCTATGATAAATTCTTGATGTGCCTTGCCAGGAATTTCATTTCTCAAAAGGTAGAAGTAGAGATGAAAGTTAACGCTACTACAGATCTAATTTTGAGCAACTAGGAAGAACTGGTTGGTTTGAGTAAGTGGCTGTGTTATTGAAGAAGACATGGCATCTGTACCCAGAGAGAGTTCTGTGGGGACTGAGCGTTTTCATCATAGTATTTTCATCATTTTTTGTTGATGTTTGCTTGCATTTTGTTTTCTTTCACATTTTTTTCCTTTTTGATCTGATTTTTCTTGTGCAGCATGATAATTGTGGAAATATGCATAGAAGAATTGTGCAAATTTGCATGGAAAATTGGAAAGGATTGCTAATGCAATAAATGACAGAATTGGAATCAATATATTAGAGTAACAGGTCAAATCTAGTAAGGATTATATTGGATATTTAAAGTTCTGCATTTAAAGACCAACTCTAGGATGGAGACTATGTGGCAAGAATGTGGCAAAAATGGGTTGATTTTAGTGTTCTGCTAGCTCAGTGATGGCCCATAAATTCCACATTATATATTAGTCCCCTCTTTGTGCAAGGAACTCTGCTAGAAGCTGCTGATATGGAGATAAATGTATGTAGTCTTAGTCCTTGAGAAGCTCACAGTTAACTGGAGATGATGGTGGGGAATCTGACACAAGTTAAGTATAGCATAGGGCAGAGAGTTCTGAGGGCAAAGAAGAAATCTAGATAAAATATAATAAGACCCAAAAGCTAATGTGACTGAGATGATATTAATAATTGTATAGCATCCAGAGTAAGGAAGGTGATAGTCCTGTTGTACTGGGGACAAGTCAGATCCCATCTGGGGTCTCAAGTCTCAGAAGACTCATTGTAACAGGACCATTGACAAGGGTTTAACAGAGGACACACAGGTAGGTGTAGTGTAGAAATCATGTTATATGAAGATCATTTGAAGAAACTTAAAAAAATAGAACTTTTTCTTAGAATGCTTTATTCAATCATGTTAATCAGACCAACTCTTTGTGACCCTACTTGGGGTTTTCTTGGCAATGATACTAGAGAGATTTGTCATTTTCTTCTCCAGCTCATTTTACAGATGAGGAAATTGAGGTAAACAGAGTTAAGTGACTTGCTCAGGGTCTCACAGTTAATAAATGTCTATCACCACATGTAGTCATTGTATAGCCCTAAAGAAGGCAGCCTAGATGTCTCTAGCATCTTTTCTTCCTCCTCTTCTCTAAGGGAGACTCTACCCACCTCAGAGAGAGAAGGTACTGGCTTAGAATTATATCTATCTGCTCTCTAAAATATTAGGCTTGGGGATGTGGTTTTCAGGTTCAGTCTGGCTTCTGGTTGTTATGTCATTAATCAGGGGAACAGGACTCAAGTTTTATAGCCAAAGCTTAACTCCCTTCTCACCAAATGCCAATTTCACAATTAACATACAAATTAACTGATAAAGGAATTCATTTATCCAAGTCAATAATAAAAACAAAAATTAGAAAAAGTATGCATATGAAAATATATACCAGATAATACAGAGTGAAAGATCTTTCTCTTTGAGAGTGTGATAAGTCAACTCAACCAAGAGAAAAAATCCTAAATCTCACGCAATTGGAAGTTTACTGAAATCTCTAGTGTAGCAAGGTGAGGATAGGGACATGATGGAGATGTCTATCTCCTCTCATGTCAGCTTCTTGCCAATGGTTTTTTTTCCTTTGAGCAACTCTATCAAAGCTAGAAGCCAGAAGTGCTTGAAAAGACTGCAGCTCTCAAAAGAAGTCCTTAGCAGGAAGAACTCCTTTCTCTTGCTCTCATCAATTTTGCTACACCCCTCACACAGCCACATCTATCCTAGTAAAGGAGTCTCATACCAATGGGCTTTGAGACTCAGGTTACATAAATAAGTTGCCTTTCCTGGTCTAGGAAGCATTTTCATGACAACTCTAATATTTTCTATATTACAGCGGTCAGGGCAGGACCCTGAGAGCTCATTTAATCCAAATCTATGTTTTCAGGAAGATGAATATCTAAATTCATTTCATATCTACTCCAAGGCAAGGACTTTTGTGGAAAAAAGTTCAGGGGAGAAGGTTTTGCAAGCTCTGTTGGTCTTCTAATCCTATATTTTTTTTCAGTGTTTGAAAAGTTTTTATTCAAGTTTAATCTGAATTCATCTAGACTTTCACCATCAAGAGATCAAAAGGAAGTTGAGTTCTGCTTCCATAACCCAGAATGGTAGAGATGGATGCCATTAAATGTCTAATAATGCAACTGATCTGAGATGAACCCCCAAATTAACTCAAATGCAAATTCAGTCTGGTTCCTGACACAACAAATTTGGGTACAACATGATGTACTCACGATGAGAGATGGAATCTCTCAAAAAGATTTTTTTTTTTGCTGAGGCAATTGGGATTAAGTGACTTGCCCAGGGTCACACAGTTAGGAAGTGTTAAGTGTCTGAGATCAACTTTGAACTCAAGTCCTCCTGACTTGAGGGCTGGTTGTTCTCTCAAAAAGATTTTGACTAGGTTTCCAGAGATTGTTTTGGAACTCTTGCCCTGGAGCTGGGCTGTCCTGATTGGAGAGATCTAGTTCTGTCTAGTTGTCTCCATGTCTACCTATGCTCTTTCATCTTGGCAATTTTCTGACCTGTCATCTTTTTTTTTTTTTTTTGCTTTTTTGCTGAGGCAATTGAGGTTAAGTGACTTGCCCAGGGTCACACAGTTGGGGAATGCTAAGTGTCTGAGATCAGATTTGAACTCAGGTCCTCCTGACTTCAGGGCTGGTGCTCTTATCTACTGTGCCACCTAGCTGCCCCATGACCTGTCATCTTGAATGTAACATTTCCCCTCCCATTAACTTTCCACTTCTTGCTTTAGGAATTGTAATCAAATCAACAAGACCTTTTCTTTCAGAAAGATCTTATCAATTGACTACTTTGTTCATGAATAATCCCTGTGACTTCTCAAACCTAAATAACTTTCCTCCATCACTATTCCTCTGAATGTTAGAATATAAGCTTCTTGGAGGCAGGAACTGTCTCACCTTTATCTTTATATGCTCAGAGTTTAGCAGAACACTTTATAGTTTTGCTTTTTTAAAAATTTCATTCTTTAATACTAGAAAACATAGGTAACACCATCTTTCTTGGCATTTTCTGCTCTTCCAAAAAGGGATCTTAGGTTTTCTGCTGACAAAAGTCCTTTGGCTAAGAAAACTTCAAACCCAGGACAAGTTTAGTTAACCTATCAAAAAAATTTAAACTGTCTTAAGTTTCTCAATCATTAAGAAAATTCTCCTTCCCTTTCTGGAGGAGTCAAATAAGATCTCCTTCTTTTGAGCCCTTCTTTCCCTCAAGACCTGTCTAGTTTATATAACTGACAGGATCAGCAAAGGGTGAGTTCCAGGATGGCCCAGCATCCCATATGGTTCCTTGCTGATCCATTTTCTTTAGTAGGAGGAAGGGCAAGGTTCTCAGCAATGCTCTTTCCTGTGGTGACTCTGTTACTATTTCAGCATCTCTCTGGGATGTCAGCTTCTCAGCACACATGCTTCACTATAGGAGCCTTGTGAATGCACAGACCTCTCCCTAACTTCTACATATAACTCAGCATCTCCAATTCCTGTTTTGGGGATCAATTGATTCCTTCATTTCCCAAAGCAGATCTGTTTTTGCACACATACTCCAGAACTGTCTTGTGAATGATGGAGAAGTGTGTTATTTAGGGGCAGCTAGGTGGTGCAGTGGATAGAGCACCAGCCCTGAAGTCAGAAGGACCTGAGTTCAAATCTGGTCTCAGACACTTAACACTTCCTAGCTGTGTGACCCTGGGCAAGTCACTTAACCTCAATTGCCTCAGCAAAAAGCAAAAAAAAAGAAAGTGTGTTATCTAGAACCCAAATTCTTAAACTGTGGTTTGCTGTCCCATATGGGATTTCATAATTGAATGTGGGGGTCAAACTTAGGATTTATTATCAGTAAATGTTTGACTTGTATACTTATTTTACATACCAATATACCTGGTGTCACATAAAAATTTCTTGGGTGAAAAAAAAGGGGTGGTGAGTGGAAAAAAGTTTAAGAAGCCCTGTTCTAGAAGGGTTACTAAATCATATTGACAGGAAATTACATATTAATATTATTTATATTATATTCTGTTTTTATTTATTTTGTTAAATATTTGCCAATTATATTTTAATCTGGTTCAGAGAGTACGCTGGAGTGTTGCAAATGGTACCTGTAGTTTGACCTTTATGATTTATAATTTAATCTCAAGGGGTGGACTTGATAGCTTAGACTTGAATGTGTGTGAGGAAATAGGAAAATCAACAGGAGGACAAGGACAACAAAGAGCAAAGGTGTAGCATCAGAAAAGTGAAAGATAAAAATTAGAAAGTCTGGTCTGGGCCAGACTTTGGAGGGCCTTGAGCACCAGGCTGGGGAGTTTGGACTTTTTCCTACAAACAGTAGGGGATAGAGAAGTGGCAGAATGAAATCACTGATTTTGGAAGACAAACAGTATTCATGTCCTTGAAGATAGTAATGGGAATAGAGCAGATTTCCCTGAAGTCCTGATCCTTTTCCTGCAGAGAGGCAGCAGGTTGTAAGAGGCTTCAGAGCTTCCCCATGGGATCCATACCTTTGACTCACTGTGATTCTCCCTTGGCAAATCTTTAGGCCTCCTCCTTGTTTATGAAGCAGGGCATGATGGTAGCATCCGTTTTCTACCTGCCAGGGATGCTGTGAGGATTAATGAGGTCATGTTTATAAAGCACTCTGAGCTCCTCAGAAGAAGGGCTCTGCAGAAATACAAGTGGGCTATAATTACTACCACTGTAATTAATGAGTCCAAACTTCTTAGAGAATATAAAGCATTTAATAATAATAAAAATGGGACAAAAACCCCACTGTGCTTGAACTTGACTTTTTTTTAAAAGCTCTCTTTGGTAAGGTGTCAGATAATATTATATTTATTCTTTCAATTTCAGATTGAGATAAACCTGGAAATTATGTACACCTAAATATTGAGGAGAGCTATTTTCTATATTTTTGTATTTGAAAGAGTGCTTGGTTAGAATTAGAGATTCACAAAATTTGAACTAGAAAGGTCTTTAGAGTTTATTTAGTCATATCAGTCATTACATAGGAGGCCTTGAGAAGTTTAGGAACTTGCCCAAAGTCACAAAAACATGTATATGTAAGCATGTATGTGTATAACCATGGACAAGTCACTTAACCCTGTCTGCCTCAGTTTCCCCATCTGTCAAATGAGCTGGAGAAGGAAATGGCAAATCACTCCAGTATCTTTGCCAAGAAAACCCCCAAAAGACACTATTGGACAATAATATGTATATGTTTATATGCATAATATATATATATCTATATATGTGCACACATATGTATACATACTCATACATATGTGTGTATGTATATGTATGTGTGTGTATATACATCTCTTTCTCTATTTCTCTGTGTTTCTGTCTCTGTCTCTCTTGTTTCCAAAGCCAAAGTCTTTTTAGCTTATAAGGGTCTGTCAGAACTTATGTTCTACTGGCATTGCCTTTTAGCATTTAATAATTTTGGGTCATCTTTATGTCATGATGAAGAATTGGAAACAACTTTAGAGGAGGAAAAAAATTATCCTTAGTTTGAAGATTCATAAATGGAGGAAGGGGGAGGACAGGAGAATACATTTTTTGATTCTCTGTAGTAATATTGCATAGAATTGTTTGAGGTAGAGACAAACATTTTTAATATCTATTAATCAACAAATATTTATTAAACACTTGCTACATATATCAGATACTATACTAATCACTGGATATAGAAAGAAAAAGAAAAAATACCTTTCACTCTCAATAATTTACTTTTTAAAAAATAATAGTTTTTTTATTTTCAAAATGCATGCAAAGATAGTTTTCAACATTTACTTTTGCAAAACTTTTTTTCTCCCTCCTTTCCTCCTATCATTCTCCCCTAAACAGCAAGTAATTTAATATATGTTAAACATGTGCAGTTCATTTATACATAAATCCTTTATCATCATGCTGCACAAGAAAAATCAGATCAAAAAGGAAAAAAATGAGAAAAAAAGCAAGCAAATAACAACAAAAAGAGTGAGAATGCTATGTTGTGATCCACATTCAGTCCCCAGTCCTCTCTCTGGGTGCAGATGACTCTCCATCACAACACCATTAGAATTGGCCTGAATCACCTCATTGCTGAAAAGAGCCATGTTCATCAGTATTGATCATCCCATAATCTTGTAGTTGCTGTATACAATGTACTCTTGATTCTATTGCTGATCATTTCTTATAGAACAATAATATTCCATAACATTCATATACCATAATTTATTCAGCCATTCCCTGACTAAGGGGCATCTACTACTATAAAAAGAACTTAATAACTTACATTCTAATGAGAGGAATGATGTGTACATGAATAAATCAAGTAGTCAATTAACATATATTAAGTACCTAGTATGTTCTAGGAATTGTGTTATATGCTAAGGATACAAATATGAAAAAGGAAGATAGAATCTATCCTCAAGATGTTTATAATCTAGTGGGGGAAGATGATATGCAAAAGGAATCTGAGAAAGAAGAGGGAGAAGGTCCAAGCATGGGACATGATCGTGATGGAGTCCATTCTAAAAGATTACAGCTGGTAAGAAATGCTTTCTTCATATATATATATACATACATATATATATATATATATATATATATATATATATATATATATATATATAATTTACAGAGCTGATAAAAGGTAACCATAGAAGGCACAGCTCTAGTAATTAGAGGGAAAAGAAGAAGATTCCTATTGAAATTGACATTGCATCCTTGGCACAATTAACATTTCCTGAAAGAAAGTCTTTCAGGAAAGACTATTGAGTTCTATATTTATTGATATCAACTGAAAATCCTCTTGAAACCTTTGTTCAGTAAATTAGTTTTTAAAATATTATGATCTCCCTAAAGGAGATAAAAAAGTCCTCTCTACTCCAAAATATTTGTTGTGGCACTTTTTGGTTGTCCTGTGTGGTAGCAAGGATCTAGAAACAAAGCAGGTTCCCTTTGATTGGGGAAAGCAAAACAAATCACGGTACAGGAATGTTAACAGAGCACTACTATGTCATAAGAAGTGACTAATAAGAAGAGTTCAGGGATGCATGGGAAAACTTATATGAACTGATGTAGAGTGAAGCAAGTAGAACCAGGAAGATAAATAAATAGATAGATAGATAGGTAGATAGATAGAGATATAATATAGATGGATGGATAGAGATAGATAGATATGATATTGATAGATATAAATATGATTTAGATGGATGGATAGATAGATGGTAACTAAAATAATGCAAATGGAAAAAACTCAACAATAACAAAATCAAAATTGTATGATGTATAAGTATAATGATCAAACTTGGTGAGGAAGAAGAAAAAAGAAAATGCACCTCCCTTGCAGGATTCTAGGGAATGAAGGTGGGGGGCATTGTGAGTATAGAATGTTACATCCTTTGTCAGACTCAGTTGATATCTTTGTTAGTTTTGCTGGACCGCTCTCTGTCTCTCTTTTTATTCTTTGTTTCGAGGGATGGTTCTTTGGATTGGGGAGGGAGTCAGATATATTTGGAAAGGAAGGAGATATAAAAATGAGATATAAAATGTTTGTTTTGAAAATGCTAACTCCTCTAGGAAAGGACCTAGTCCAATTAATGACATTGCCGTCCTTTGTGATTAATAGTGGGGACTTAAAATATAGCCTAATGATGCTATTCTCTACTTCCTCTTAGTACTCTAACTTAACCTCCCTCAACTGCTTGGAGATGCCTAGTGGTATTCCATTTGGAGGAACTGATAGGTACAGAAAGTTAACCTTTCCTTAAAAAAAAAATTGAAAAAAAAATAACAATAAATAACCAGGATGTGCCATTCCATACTCTTATGAGTGGTTTTCACTAAAAAATAGAATTAGGTAGAGCAATAAAGCAAAATAATTAAATTCTAAAATATGTACTGCATATCAGAGCAAGTGAGAACTAAGGGCAAAGGCCAATCACCTGGTAAAGGAGGAATACTGCTGATCCAAAACCTGTTTTCTTTCTACTGCACCAATGCACGGTCTCTCTATTACTGTAGCCAGAACCTTCCTAACCCAAGTCTTCATGAGTGAACCAGAAACCATTGCTATCAACTCTGGTCTCCAAATAATAATAGCTAACATTTATAAAGCACTCTAAAGTTTGCAAAGCACTTTACACGTTATCTCATTTAATCTTCCCAATGACCCTGGGAGTTAGATGCTAATGATTACTCTCATTTTAAAAAGAAACTGAGAGAACTGTTAAACAACTTGGCTAAGGTTGTACAGGTAGCAAATGTCTGAGGCTGGATTTGGACTGAGGTCTATCCTACCTCTATAGAGAGTCCAAGGCTCTATGGATTGTTCTACTGGGCAGATTACATTTTACTGAATGAACTATTTCCTGAGAATCCCAGATTCCTAGAGTTTTAGAGCTAGGAGACACCTTGGAGTTCATTACAGGAAAATGCTTTCATTTTATGAGATGGTAAACTTTGAGGCTCAGAATGTTTAAGAAATTTGTTCAGTTAAAGGGATAGCAGGAAGGCACAGTGAGAGGAGCTCTGAATTTGGCATCATAAAACTTGGGTTCAAATTCTGGCTCTTTTCTCTTGCTCACATGACTCATTTCTATTCTGGTGGACTTCAGTTTCCTTTTATGTGAAATAAGAGGGGAGCTGCCCCAATCATTTGCAGAGTTGTGGGGAGCAGGTATCTAATATTACATATCATTCAGATCTTTCTAATATATCAGTTAATTTTGTTGACTTTTTCTCATTTTAAAAATTCTTTTTTTATACAGGAGATGGTTCTCTGGAAGGGGAAGGGGGAGATTTGAGAAGACAACTGGGCTATTTAAAGACAAAAGATATCCATAGAACTTCTAGCTTTATAAAATAATGTAGTGAGGGGATGGACTAGATGATGTCTAAGGTCTTTTCTGTTCTCAATCCCCTAATCTTGTGAAATAAGACCAGAACAAAACTTTGTGATTTCTAAAATTGAAATATTGTAAAAGCTGAAATTTAGTGTTAAATGGCAAGTATTAGAAAATAAAATCAGGATTGTATTTCTGTCACTCAGATTGGTACACAGGAAAAATCTGGAAGATTCACTTAAAGAATCATAGAGTTATTTGAGTCCAATTCCTTTTTCTTTTCTTTTTTTGAGTTTGAGTCTTTTTATTTCATCCATGCTGTATATTCAGTGGATACTGATAGGCTTTCTATCCCATTTCTAATTAACATGGTAACTTTCACTTGCTCCATTTTTCAACCTGAGTTGGTAAGTGTCTCTGCAGGCAGCCTTGTGGTCCTCCATTCCTGGGGGTTTACCATGTTGATACCAGGGTTAGTGCAGGCAACCCAAATCTCCCCTATGAAAGAGATCCATCAGTCTCAGCCTCTCTAGAAGCAGAGAATATAGGTGAGTACCAAAACCCTAATTAAAAATAAAATTTAATTTTTTAAACCTCATCTATATTTTCAATTACATCTCTTCCCTCTTCCTCCAAAAAATCATCTTTTACAATAAAGAATGAAGAAGGGAGGAAAAAAGCAAAAGTAACTAACATATCAAAAAAGTCTTAAGTTAGATGTGTTAATATAAGCAACCCACCGTCATTGTCCCTCATTCTTCTGCAAAGAAGGGAAGAAGTAATCTTCTCACATTTCTTTCTTGAATATTTTATTATTTTCATCAATTATATATAAAATAAATTTTAACATTAATTTCTTAAAAATTGAGTTTCAAATTTTCTCCCTTTTTCTCTACCCTTTACCTCTCTGAAGCAATGAACAATTTGATATAGATTATGTATGTGCAATCTTACAAAAATTTTTACATAACATTTCTTTTTTGGAACTAAGCCTGGTCATCATAATTTCACAGCTTTCAATTTTGATCATTTTGCTGTCATTTTCATTTCTATATTTTCCCTGATTCTACTTAATTTTGCATTGGTTCATATGTCTTTTCAAGTTTCTTTGTATTCAGCATATTTGTCCTTTCTCAGAGCATAGTAATTTTCAATTGTCTTCATATACCACAATTTATTTATCCATTCCTGAATCAATGGTTCTCTATTTTGTTTGTAGTTCTTTGCAACTATAAAAGTTCTGGTATGAATGTTATGGTATTTATGGAAACTTATTCTTCCTTCCTTCCTTCCTTCCTTCCTTCCTTCCTTCCTTCCTTCCTTCCTTCCTTCCTTCCTTCCTTCCTTCCTTCCATCCTTCCATCCTTTCTTCCTTTCTTCCTTTCTTACTTTCTTCCTTCCTTTCTTCCTTCCATCCTTCCATCCTTCCTTCCTTTCTTCTTTCCTTTTCTTCCTTCCATCCTTCCTTCCTTTCTTTCTTCCTTCCTTCCTTCCTTCCTTCCTTCCTTCCTTCCTTCCTTCCTTCCTTCCTTCCTTCCTTCCTTTCTTCCTTTCTCTCTCTCTCTCTCTCTCTCTCTCTCTCTCTCTCTCTCTCTCTCTCTTCCTTCCTTCCTTCCTTCCTTTCTCATTTATACCTAGCAGTAGGATTTCTGAGTTACAGAGTATGCACATTTTAATCATTTTTTAACATAATTTGAAATAACTTTCTTATATGGTTACGTCAACTTCTTAGCTTCAACAGCAGTTCTTATAATCAATTTATTTTGCAAATAAGAAAACTGAGGCCGAGAGAGCTTAAATGACTTACCTTGGGTCACACAACTAGTAAGTATCAGAGGAAGGATTAAAATCCAAATCTTTCTGAATTTAAGTCTAGAATCCTATCCCTTAGGCCCTTCTACCTTTCTAGGTAGCCAGGCCAGGAAAAAAAGGGGTAAGTTAATTTTTTTTTTAAGTAATGCCTTTGTCTCACAGATTCATGGGTGACTCCTTGTGGGTAAAAAAACAAAACAAAACAAAACAAAACAAAAACCACCCAACAACTGCACCTTTCTTTTGGCAAAGGGCCAGAGTTGGTTGAAATACATAGCTAAGCCTCTCAAGATCTCCCCTCAGCAAAATGTTTTCTTTTTACTAAGTCAGAACCTGAGGAGATAATTATATCATGTTAACTTGGTGGGGACTAAATAAACTCTTCTCCTTGGGTGAGGAAGTTAGGGAAATTGATGTAAGTCTAACTCTTTGGTTCCTATGCTGTTTGTAAGTTTGGAAATTCTATAACACAAGGCAAACTGGTGTTAAAATAATTTAAAAAATCTTTAATTCATTATTTTATCAACTATCATTGTCTGAAGCCTACTACGGGCTTAGTACTATACTCATTGTGGGGTATAGAGGGTATGAAGATGGATAAAGTCTAAGGGACCTCATTTTCCTTAAAGGGAAATAAATAACTAGACTCTAAACAATATAATTTCTTTCACCCAGTGATATTACCACTGGACTTATACCCTCAAAAGATTAAAGACAGAGGAAAATGACAAATCAACACAAAAATATTTGTAGCCTCACTTTTATTTGTAGTAAAAAACTGGGGGAAAAATAGATGCACTTTGTTTGGGTAATAGCTGAACAAATTGTGCTATATAAAAGCAACTGAATATTATTATTCCATAAGAAAAGACAAACATGAGGATTTGATGAAACCTGGGAAAACTTATGTGAACTGATTCTTAGTAGATTAATCTGAATCAGAAGAATATTTCCATGATGATCACAGCTTATGTACAGAAAAACAAAATTGAAAGACTTCAAAACCTTATTAACACAATGACAAACATTTTCAGACATAGCCAATGTGACATAGCCAATATATAATAATATATATTAATGTTATAGGCCAGATTTGAACTTAGCAAGTTGAGTCTTTGTGACTACAGACACTGGGTCATCTTTATGCACAGCAGATGCCCTTCAATTAGGGAATGGCTAAACAAATTTTTGTACATTGATAAAATAGAATATCATTGTGCTGAAAGAAATGATAAAACATGGTAAGATCTACATGAATTGATTAAAAGTGAAGTAAGCAGTACTAAGAAAATAGTCTATTGAATAGCAATATAAATGGAAAGAACAGCAACAAAATAATTGAGAGTGAATATAACAAAGAATAAGCATGGGCCCAGAGAAGAAAAATGAAAAGACACCTCTTTCCACAGAGGGAGAAAACACTAATGAGGATTATTGCACATGTTTTCTGACTTTTTGTACTTATTTCTTGGTTTTGGTTGTCTCCTTCCCCTCCTTCCTCTTTTTATTTCTCTTTTAAAAAAGTATTCTTTATTACATGGGAGAGCTTTCTGGGAAGGGGGAAGAAAGAAGAATGTTGGGAAAAATTTAGACAATATAAAAACAAAAGATAGCCAAATTTTATTTGAAAAAAGTTTATAGTATCCTATGGAAGCCTATTTTTTGTTTCTCTTTGTATGTAAAAATAATGGCTAAGTTCACAATAAAAAAAAAAAAGAAAAGAAAGAAAAAGGACTAGCCTGGATTCTAATTCTAGATCTTTTATTATCTCATTAAGCTTAGCGTATCATACTCTGCTGAACCTCAGTTTACATATCCATGAAATGAAGGCAGATTTAGAACCATTCATTTGCGCAGCAGAGACAAAGTTTAAAAATTAGGGAAACCAAAGGCTAAATTCCCAGAAATGGGTAATGGTTCCTATCGAGAGTAGTTGCCTGCAGAAGCTGACCCACCAACCCGTTGATAATCTCACCAGCTTTTAATCACTAGAAAAAGAAAAAGCCATTGCTATTTAATTTATCTGTCTTTTCAATCCCTTCATAAAAATCTTAGGAAAAAAAAAAAGATCTAAAGTCCTCACTTCACACCATGGGGGGAAAAACATTAAGGAATTATCATGTAGCCTTAAACCCTATGTATGCAAATCTACTCATTTGAATAACTTCCAATTTACATGCTGCATAGATTATATATTCAAATAACAGACTGTATATATAGATATGTTCCATTCCCCTTCACCCCCGTCTTCCTGTTACAGGCTTAACTTTGAGTCGTCTGCTATTCCTCTGGGTCCTTGAGTCTTTCTAGCAAAGACACTATAAAAGCATAATTGAGGAATGTGGACAAAGAACTCAAATTCATAGAATAATGGGATGCAGAGCCAGGAGAGTCTGCTGAGGTTGGCTGATTGAGGTCCACCTCCCTGGGGGAGGTGGGGCCAGCCTTGCTCATTGATTAGCCACTTATACCTCTGCTTCCATCTCGAGAAGGGGAACTGCCGTGAGAAACCTTGCATTTTTAGTGCAGATTGTACTTTTAGAAGTGCATTCACCCCTGTTCCACAAATGAAAAAGATGCTGCTCCATCTGACAAATTAAAAAAAAAAACTTTAAAAAAGAGTAGTAGTAATGTGAGGATGGCAGCATAGCAGCACCTAAAGAAGACTCCCATTAACACCTAGTAAAGTTATAAAAATGCACCAGAAGGAATCATAATTTTTAAAAAATATACATTCCTTCATCAGATCAGAATGCAGGAGGACTGTCAGAGACTGGCAAGGGATCTGAAAAGAGACAAGTCAGGGTAGGCGGGAGACAAAGCAATCCTAACCACAGCAGGATACTGGGACAGGACAGAGCCCAGGCCGCCAGGGCCAAAGCAGGAAACAGGCCAGATCAGCACCGGCCTAGCCATAAACCCAAGCCAGTGGTAGGGACCACATCGGAAAGAAGGGTTAGCTTCCTGCTGAAGGACACCATGCTATCAGGGTCTTTCAGGGTCATGACAATGAATAGCAGATAGATTTGGGGACTGTGGAGACAGATATTCAGAGAATGAGAGCAAGAGCAAGAGAGAGACAGAGAGACAGAGACAGAAACAGAGACAGAGAAACACAATGAGACAGACAGAGAATGAGAGAGGGAGACAGAGAGACAGAGAATAAGAGACAGACAGACAGACACAGAATGAGAGAGACTCAGGCCACCAAGAGATGGAATAAGAACAGGAATGCTTACAGAGAACAGAGACTTTTTTTTTTGCAACCATATCCATAAACAAGAAAGACCACCCTATATTACCCGAAATTATCAAAGGGCCAGAGTATGATGAAACACAAAGATATCCTCTGGAATCTGAGGTTGGAGAAGTATGAAAATACCAAACACAATAAAGAAATATTATGGATTAAGAGAATCCCAAGAAGAAAACCTAGAAAAGAATAATACCCTTTCTCTCCAAAGAAGTCAAAATAAAGCTGAGAAAGAACGGCTCACCTAAAAACAATACTCAAACTAGAATACTATGAGAGTGCCTGAAAGGAATAAAAATAGAGAATTAAAAAGTAGTATTAAATGAAATTGGTTCCACGGAGTAAAAAAATGGGAAAGAGAACTAATATCTTAGAAAAAAAATCAAATAGGAAACAATGACTTTAGGAAACAAGAAATATTATTATTATTTTTTAATTACAGCTTTTTATTTTCAAAACATATGCATAGGTAATTTTTCAACATTGACCCTTGCAAAGCTTTCTGTTGCAAATTTTTCCCTCCTACTCCCTACTCCCTCTCCTAGATGAGAGGAAGTCTACATGTTAATTATGTTAAAATATTTGATAGGTTGAATATGTGTATATATATTTATACAGTTATCTTGCTGTACAGGGAAAAAAAACGTGAGAAGGAAAACATAATGCAAGCAAACATCAGTAGAGAGTGTGAAAATACTATGTTGTGGTCCACCCTCAGATCCTAGAGGCCTCTCCCTGGGTGTGTATGGCTTTCTTCATCACTGAACAACTGGAACTGGTTTGAAACATCTCATTATTGAAGAGAACTATGCCCATCAGAACTGATCATCATATAGTCTTGTTGTTGCCGTGTATAATGATCTTCTGGTTCTGCTGATTTCACTCAGCATCAGCTCATGCAAGTCTCTCCAGGCCTCTCTGAAATCATCTTGTTGGTCGGGAAACAAGAAATATTAAAAAAAAATTAAGACTGAAAAAGAAAATATAGATATATATCCTATAGAACAACTTACCTAGAAGACAAGTTAAGGAAAGATAAACTCATCAGACTTCATGAAAATTGTGATTTAAAAAAATTAGCCTGCATTCCATATTTCAGGAAATCATAAATTGAAATTTCCCAGATCTATTATCTACATAAAAATAAGAAGAATGCAAAGAGAATGCTCAAAATAAAAACTCCCAGAAATGTCATAGCCAAAATTCAGTTTCCTGATCAGAGGGGATTTCCAGTTTGGAAATCAGATTTTTAAAAAAAAATCTGTCTTGATCAGCTTCTTTCCTTCCTCTGAAATTCTTATAGTTATAGCCCACTCGTTTGCATCTCTTAAGATAAATCAGGCTCTGCTGGAAAAGCTGGTCTTTATTATTATTATTTTACTTCAATTCTATAATATTCAAGTCTGCCAGGACTAGGAAAGGACTCACCTTCAGCCTTTTGCTTTACTGTTATAATCAATAACTTTAGCCCTCAGTCTGCTTTCTCTTGGAGTTCTTTCCCCCCTCGCTTCCCACACATATGGCCAACAAGAAATATAAAACTTGGCAGTGTAAGAAGCCTCTAGCCTGAGATTAGAGTTTACCAACCCTACATACTAATGTTATTCTCATTGACTCTTTCATTTCCTGAGCTTTGGACCTTTACTGACCATCCCTATCTATGGTACCTGACTGGTTCTCTTACTTTGGTTCCTTGTCTCCTTACAACTACAGTATCTATCTATGGGATATCTCCACTCACTTGGAAACCTCTCCTGGGCAATCATTTCTTGCTGACACCCATGCCCCAGGGATCGTGTGTGGTAACAAAGAACTCACCTGGCCCCCTACATGGAGCTCTTTTTGAGGCACTAAAGCAGGAAAGTAGGAGGAAAGACACTAATCTTGCCATCAGAAGACCTGGATTCAAATCCTATTTATTCTATTTACTATCTTTTCCATTTAATTTCTCAGAATCAGTTACCTTTATTTATATAATAAGGAGATTGAATTAGATGATCTCTAGAGTCTCTTCAAATTAAGGTTATGTGATATGATTCACAGAAATCCCAGTATCCCTCCTACGTATATAGTATTGACTTCCTTGTTTTGTTTGGATACTAGATGGGGAAATGAGAAGGAGAACTCAAGCCAACCAGAGAATGGCCACATACATGGAATGAGCAAGCAGTTGGAATGGAAGAGAACAATTTGAGCAGCATTAAAACATTCCCTGCTCCTGTATCTCTCTCTCTATTGGCTTGTCCCACTGTTTAAAACCAGATTAAAATATATTTAATAAAATAAATAAAAATATGGTATTTAACAAAATACATAAAAATATAATAAAACATAGAGAGTATCACTTTTCAAAACTAAGTTTATATTCAGTTCGCAAAGATCCCTATGTATGGATCAGTGGTTCCCATTTCTATTTGAGCTTAATGCCACTAAATAAGACTACTTTGCCTAAAACTTATAGGTTATTAAAATCATAGATGTAGAGCTGAAAGGGATCTTTGAAACCATCCAATTCAGCCTCTCATTTTACAGATAAAGCCAGATACCCAAGGAGATATTAAGTGATTTGCCCAAGATAAAACATATAGTAAGCATCATTGATAAATACCAAGATTCAGAGATTCTGAGAGAACAAATTCTAATATCCTAGGACCAGTTTCCTTTCCATGTTTATAAAGCATATTAACATATATTACATCATTTGAACCTCATAACTACCAGAAAGTAGGGAAATATGATTATTGTTTTCATTTTGCAAAACAAAGTGATTTGGCTAAAGTAATATAGCTTGTAAGTGATGGTAACCAATTCAGAATTTTCCAATAGATCTCAATAATTTTCTAGAACACAAGGAATCACCGGATCATAGATCTGGAGTTTGAAGAGATCTTGGAGGTCATTAAAGGCAACTTTTTGAAAAATACACAGATGAGGAAACTGAAATCCAGAGAGATTAAGCAGTTTATCTAGCATCACATAGTTAGAACATATCTGAAGTAGCTTTTGAATCCAATACTCCCTTGATTTACCACTACCTTTTCTGTACTCATTATATTAGCAGAGACTCATTAACACTCACTTGTTAGCATCAATTTTCTAGAATAGAGGGAAGTCTGAGTTAATGAGACAAAGGATAGGTAAGTTTTGACTAGTATTGGAAAGTGTAAGTCCAGAGGAGCATCAAAGTAAAAGTGGAGAGCTCAGATCTTTTTGTTCGCAGATTCTCTACCTTCCTTGATGCCCTGAAGGTTACATTGCAGTCAACTCCACTATTAAATACTCCCCCCAACATGCACATTTCATAAATAAACATGGCTACTTGTGAGGAATTCCCCAAAGAAACTTTGGAAATCAGAGTTTGTGTTTCTATTAAGGAGCATGGTATGCAAATATGGCAGCTGTTGAAGCCCATAAATAGGAAAGGAGAGGTATTTGATAGCTGTGTGAGATGCTCAAATGCAGTCTAGACAAAAATAGTTAATCAGTTTGGGTCTGTAATTCAATACTGGTGTAACTTGCTTAATGTGATAGCCCTATTTCTGAAAAGTTATCTTTGGTTTGGAGGACCACAGATTTAATTTTAGATTGGACAGCCAGTTTGAAATGACCAATAGGCAATTTATGATGTGGGACATGAAACTCAAAGGTGACCCTAGGGCTGGACATTTGCATCCATGGGTCATGGACATAGAAATGATGGTGGGAGCTAATGAGGTTATCAAGAAAAGGAGGAAGGCATAGGAAAGTGCTTAACTCCCTTAACTCCACCTCAACTAGAGGGTGTCTACAAAGTCCCTCTTCCAGGGAATCTAAATTAAATTATAATGTAAATAACAAGGGATTAGGAATTGGGAGACCAGAGTTCTTCTGCCTCTATTAGCTTGGTGATTATGGACAAGACACAGGTCCCATTTAGTTTTCTGTATGTTTGTTCTCATGTTAAAATGGTTAGACTAGATGATCCCTAAGGATTTTGTCTAGTTTGAAAATTCTATGGATCTATAGCTCTACAGCCTGAAACTAGTATCTGCACATTCATTTATCTATCCACATGATGAAAGCCAAACTATATATATATAAAGAGAGAGAGAGAAAGAGAGACAGAGACAGAGACAGAGACAGACAGAGACAGACAGACAGACAGACAGAAAGACAGACAGACAGAGACTAAGGCCCAGAAATGATTTTCACTGACCAAAAAATTCAGGAAACAAAAAATCTCATGATGGACATTGATACAATAGGGAAGAATCTATTTTTTGGAGAGTGGGAATAGGATGAAGAGAGCCTATTGATTTTTCACTAAGGTACTACTCTAGTAGATTTCTCCTTCCTTATGATCAAATGTGAAGTTTCCAAATTTCTTTTAAAAAATAGTTGTATTGATGCCCATGATTTCTTAGCATCAGTTGTTACATATATTTGTTGTTTCTTAGCCACCATGAACCTTCCCTTTGGATAAAAGGCCTAGATGCATGAGAGCATACGATTATAATGACCATAGATCTAATTCTGAAAAGGACTTCAACAGTCATTGAGTCCATCTCTCTAATTTGTTATAGGAGACTATTACTATCCAGATAGATGGTGTGACCTTGGTCCAGCCACTTTACTTGGGTTTCAATTTTCTTAGCCACCAAATGAAGGAATTGCATTCACAGGCTTGTAAAATTCCTTTCTGTACTGGTTTTGTGATCCCATTTTATAGATGGAAAAGTCACAACCTCTCTGTGCCTCAGTTTCCCCATCATAAGAAGTTCCTCATCTATACAGAAGTTAAGTGATTTTTTCCAAGTCCATATCAAGTAAGTGTTTGGGGCAGAATCTGAACTTAGTTCTTTCTGGCTCGCAGTGTCCATTGTATCAAGAGCCAATATGCCTTCTAAAAGTGGCTCTATAACTCAGGATGAATCCTGAGGGAGGGATCTGATTTTAAAGGGAAGATTCTGGAATTACAGAAACTTTCCCAGCTAAATCATTAATGCATGAAAGGATAACCTTGTGGTTGTTAGCTAACAGGAAGCCCTTCACACACTTGACTCTAGTGACTTTCTGTCTTTCACAGTAAAAAGGCTAAGTCCAAACCACCTCCTTAAAATACCACCCCAGGCAGGCCAGACCCATTCCAGAGTGGGAGGCAAGGCTGAGTCACTAGGCATTATTAATTCCTTTATCTCACACCAGTGACATCCCTGTGCCCTTTTCCTCTCTGTCACAGCGCCGAGCCTTCACTTGAAGAGATAACAGGCCACTGGAGTATGACTGGGCTTGGCAGCCCTTCCGTTTGACTTTTCTGATCAGAAATCAAGAAAGCTTGCTGCTGAAATTTAGGGCTGGTCTGATTGTTGGGTGTTTCCTGCCCCAGATAACAGTAAATTCAACCCCACCTCCCCCTCTACTCCTATGAGAAATCACTGCTCCAGCTTGGCTCAGAATTGGCACTCACCCTTTGCCACCTTCTCCAATCCCTTCATAGACTCTCCATAAAGACTCATCCACTGCTAATCACTTCTTACTGTTATGTACAATCGTAGACCACTAGTAAATTACTTCATAAGCCCAACTCTTCTTTTCACTTAGAGACACTGTAAATTGGTTAGAAAATGTGTTCCCCACTTTTGTATCTACATGACACCTAATACAACTTAGATTTAGTCCAGAATGAGAAGCACATTAGACCAAAAAGATCAATGCCTTCCCTTCTAACTGGGTCACCTTGGGAAAAGCTGATCATTCCCAAATCTTTCCAGCTCAGAATCCTATAAAGCCTTGATCCTTTGAGTAGAAGTCTCTGCCCTTGTGGTAGAACTGGAAATATTTTCAGTATTGAAATGTTGTGAGTCATTTTCTCTTGGTTCTTCTCCTATCTGTCTGACCGCTTCTTCTTTCTTCCTCACTGGGTCTACATTTAAGTCAGAGCTACAAATTGTGGGCGTCCCCCAGGTTGTCTCCCATGCAGGTATCTCCCAGATCTTTATATCTAGCTCTAACTTCTCTCCTGAGCTCATCAGCAAATTCCTCTTGGACATTTCCAGCTGGATATTCTATAGAGATGCTAAATTCTAAACTAAACTCATCATCTTTCTTCCCAAATCCTCCCCTCTTCCCTCCATCCCTCTGCCTTTCAAGGGTACCACCATCTTCCCACTCATCCAGGCTCATAGCCTTGATGTAGCCCTTGATTGTTTATTTACACTCACTTCATATCTAACTCGTTGCCAAGTCTTATTATTTTCTATCTTCACAACTCTTCTCATTTATATCCTATGAGAGAATGGGGGAGATCACATAGCTACTCTCCTGCTCTTGATGAGGCCCTCATTATCTGTATTATTGCTTTGTTGTTGTTGTTCAGTTGTATCCAAATTTATCACAAGAACTATATAATCTGTGCAAGGATACCAGAGTGGTTTGCCATTTCCTTCTCCAATGGATTAAGCCAAGGACACTCAACTAGTAAGTGTATAGGGTTGGATTTGAACTCAGGTCTTCCTGACTCCAATCTCAGAGTGCTGTCCATTGAGCCATCTAGCTGCTTCTATTATTTCTAGAGTCTTTTAAGTGGCTTCCTTCATGTCTTTCCCCATTCTACTCCATCTTTAACTAAGCTGCCAAAGTGGTCTTCCTAAAGGGCAGATCATGTCATTCCTTCCCTATAAACCTCAGTGGCTCCCTATTACCTCCAGAATCAAATATAAAACCCTCTGCTTAGTTTTTGAAGCCTTTCATACTCTGGTTCCCTTCTGCCCAGTCTGCTATCTAACAGCCTTCTTGCCACTCTTAGCCACTGTCACTCCATCTCCCATGGCCATACCTTTTCACTGTGCCTGCCATAGGATCCCTCCTGTTTGTCTCCTGGCTTTCCTGAGCTCTTCTTAGGCTTGGTCCAAATCCCTCCCTTGGAGGAAGTTTCTCTCTTCCAGTCCCCTGCTAGTGCTGGTGCCTTTCCTGAGATTACCTTCTATTTATGCTGCATGTATCTTATATATTCAGGGATTTCCCCATTGTTTCCCTCACTGGAAGGTGAGCTTCTTGAGGGTAAGCATTGCATTTTTCCTTTTCTTTGTGCCACCAGCACTTAGCACCTTGCCTGCCACAGAGGAAGGGCTTCAGAAATGTTTGTTGACTGACTCTAAATTTAAAATATCACCCATAAAGAGCTTTCCACTTATGTTATAAGATTTAGATTTCTGGGTGTATTTCTGATTTTTCCCTCTGGTTCATGGTAACAAGTCTCAGGTCATTACTCTTTGGCAGAAAGGTTGATAAGGACCTGAGTTTGAATCTTTTGCTTCTTTGCTTATTACATGTATGATCTTGGTTGAATAACTTTCTCTTTCTCGGCATCAGTTTCCTCATGTGCAGCAAAATGAATAAGATGATCTATATGACTCTTTAGGTCCTAGTAAGGTCAAAATCTGTGAGGCTAGGAGGAACAGTAGGAAAAGATCACGTTATGTCTGATGGCCTAAGGCCTAGGGAGCAGAAGTCAGAGGTCTGGCTTTTCTACGGATAGAATGTCAGGAGATGCAGCAAGAGACTTTGGGGGACAGTTTGGTGCTTTTTTGAAATAGATGAAATTCTCCCACATGGTTACCACCTAGTCGAGTAGACTAGGGTCAGTGCTGTTTGTTTTTGTTGTTTTTTAGAAGGAGTAATGTGGTCTCTGGTGCTGCTGCGAGGGGAAAACACTCATTTGGGGGATGAGAAAAATAATCTAAGTTTTACAATCATTTTGAAATGTCAGCTCTGGCTTAAACGGGCAAGAACAAAAGCTCCCTCACTTGTAACACTCCTTCCATCCTCTCCAAGCCCAGCCATATGGGCTGGGCAAGATTTCCAGGGACGGGAATAACCAGAGCTAATTAACCTCAGGAAACCTGCTCATTTGCCAGAGATATGGGGAAGACTCTCCCAAGCTCTGAAGTCTGGTTCCCCCAGGCACCCTTCCTCTGGAGTCCCCAGTCAGAGGGGAACACCGACAATTCTTGGGCCTACATTATAGGGGTAGCACACAGGAGTGGGGCTCGGGCCCAGAAAGCTTTCACCTACTCTGGTCCACTATAGCTTTAATGTACAGAAAGTAATTAAAGCAAGAGACAAATTCATCATCAGTCAGTTTAATTCAAAGAGCAGTCCCACTCGCTTCCTCCAGGATAGCTAACGGTGATGTACAGATCCATCATAAAAACCTGCATTAAAAATTAGTCAAAGCTTGGAGTACATCACGGAGGACCAGATGGTTGATGCTCTGAAGTGTTTCAGGAGCCTCGTTGTATTATACATGACTGCCTTACACTGCAGACCGGAGCTGGGACTGCCATTCAACACGCCCCACACAGCATCACAGGCGCTGCTGATTTCTTTTTTTAATTGGCATGGGTGATTTTGGATGGGGGGCTGCACAGTAGGAAGCCAGGGGCCTCCTTCTCAAGCTGGGCTTTGGCATGAGGGTGGTAGTGAGAAAATGCAGATGAATGTTGTCTTCAACGAAGCATCTGACCCTGCCTTCCAGCCCAAGTGATCAGGAAGGTTCAGCTCCTAAACATCCATACCTTTATTTTTCCTCCAATCAGATTCTAGTCTTAGCAAAATGAGTAAAGTTTGTTTTGAGCTCTCAAAGCTGTCCCAATCTGTCCTCCCTCCTACCATAACTTGATAGTTCCTTTTGTCTTCTTCCACCCCTATTTTCCCTTTCCTTCTTTCCTGAAGCAGCCCATTGGCCTCCTGTTTGTTACTTACTCTTGCCCTAATCTATTCTCAGATTCCTCATTCACTGGAAGGTGTCAGTGACTGAGAACAGCTTAAAATATCTTCTATTTCTTATGAATATTTGCATTTTCACCAAGTCAAAGCATTAAGTTAGAGGGATAAAAATTCAAATTTGGGAACCTGAGTTCTTAATATTTTCTGAAAGTCATAACTCTTTAGTGCATGAATGAAATAGCATTTTGTAAATTTCTTACTGTGTACCAAGATCTGGGGATATAGACATCAAACAAAAACAAAAACAAAAACGAAAAACAAATCCAAAATCCAAAAACAACAACCACAACAACAACCACCCACAAAAAACATAATACAAAGACAATCTTTTTATTCAATACCTCCTAATGAGAGATCACACACAGAAGGAGAGTGGCAACCTGTGAGGGGCATTTTGGTTTAGAGAGCCACAAAAATGATTAGGATGGAGTATCAAGAATTCTACCAGCACTCACAAGATCTCTGAAAAACTTTCTATCATGCAGTTTTCTAAGGAGTTCTGCAATTTGTGTAATATAAGCCCAGGAGATTTCTGCTGCCTGATAATTATAATCCCTTATAATTATATCCCTTTCCATACTTTTCAAAGACTTTTACAACCTTTCTCTCATTTAATCTTCATAATAAGTCAGGAGCTCTGACTCTTATTTTACAGAGAAGGAAAATATATTCAAGCTTCCAAGATGTTAATTGACTTGCTCAGAGTCAAAAAGACGGTTATTGTTCAGTCCTAACTTTGTCTCTTACCCTCACTTTGGGCTTTTCTTGACAAAGATATTGGAGATGTTTGCCATTTCCTTCTCAAGCTCATTTTACCGATGAGGAAACTGAGGCAAACAGGGTTAAGTGACTTGCCCAGGGTCACACAGCTAGTAAATGTCTGACACCAGATTTGAACTCATGAAGATGAATCTTCTTGCCTCTAAGCCTGGTACTCTATCCAACTCAGTAGCTGACACACTTGCATTTGGAACTCAGTTTGCTTGAATCCCCTTCCTCCCCCAACCCCAATCAATGCTCTTCCCATTTTTATCTTCTTGCCTAATGTGAGAGCTGCCTAAAGTGACATAGCAGATAGAGTGCTTTATGGTGGTGGTGTTTGTAGTTGTGGGGTATCAGGAAGACCTGTGTTCACTTTCTGCCTCTGATACTTGTTAGCTTTGTTCCCCTATGCAAGGACATTAATCTCTCTCAGATTCAATTTCTTATCTGTGGCTGAATTGGGATGCCCTTTAAGGTCATTTCTACAATCCTATGAAGGTTCTCATCAACATTTAAGAGGAATCCAATAGACATGGATAATAATAGAGTGCTTTATTCCAAACAATAAGTGGTGAATTTATTGTTCATGAATAATAACCACAAATGGCCTGAGAACTCCATGGGATGAGCCAGTCATCTGGCTGTTCATACAGAGATGGGAGCAAGAAGCACATAACTGTCAATGCTGTTGTTTGGCGGAGCCATTCTTGTATCCTGTGTAGCAATAACAGATCCGAATGACCGAATGAATAATGATGGCTATTTATCATTACAGTAATGCCTCATTTATCCAGCATCATCAGGAAATGAGATGTTCCATGCAAGTGAATTCTCCAGGTAGCAAAGACTTTTCACTCTAAGGACTAAAACTTTAAGAAAATAAAATTTAACCATTTTGGATGGAAATCTACTTGAAATGTATCACACATGCACTAAAACACACACACACAGGCTTAGTAAACAAAAGATTTTATTGTTATTCAGTCGTTTCAATTTTCTTGGCAAAAATACTGGAATGGTTCACTATTTCTTCAGCTCATTTTACTGATGAGGAAACTAAGGCAAAAAGGGTGAAGGGACTTGGCCAGGGTCATACAGCTAGACTATGTGACAGATAGGCTTCAAATCCAGGTCTTTTCTTCCTAACTCCAACTTAATACTCTATTGGCTGTATCACAGTTCTTGATTATGAATCTTGACTTGTAGTCAGAGCTGCCTAAGATATTATTTAGGTGTGTAAGGCTATTTGCCCCTAGATTGAATGGCCTCAAACTGCTGCGACTCTTTTTTATTGCTCTATCAGGTTGATCCCTTTCCCCCACCCTCCAGTCCAGTGTTCTTTTTGCTTAATATAAGAACTGTCCATGAAAGCCAACAGCCATAGCAGATAGAGCAATGGGCTTGGAGTCACCTAGGGTCTCTGACATATATTAGCTCTGCGACTCTAGGCAAAGTAATTAGCTTCACTCAGCCTGAATTTTTTTACCTGTAAAATGAGACTGTTGAACTGGATGCCCTTCTAAGGTCATACCCTATGAAGGGTAAGGGAAATCCCAGACATAAATGAGAATAGAGTGTTATTCTTCTCATTATTGTCATTGAATAAGCTTTTAGGGATGCACCCTACTTCTAATTTACTACCTCCAATCTGCATTTGTCTTGAAAATAAGAGATCCAAGTTTGTTCAAATTGTGTACAAAATAAAGGTCAATAAACATTGAGGGATAGATACTCTATGAGTCTCCAAGAAGGTAGCCTGTTGTTCTGGACAGAGCACTGCATTTGGAATCTGGGACATTGGTCTGAGCTTGGCTGTGTTACCAAAGACAAATCCTTTTTTTTTTTTTTGTTATGAAATGGAGATATTTATCCTTGTAAAATTAGTGCATTATAACATTTACAATAGTAATGTGGACTCAGGAACAAAGGGAATATCAATAATTTGGAGTCAGGAAAATCAACATACCTGCTTTAGAGGGTTGCTTTTGGTACTGGGTTCCAATCCTACCTCTGATACTTACTAGCTATGTGACTTCTCTGGGCCTTAGTTTTTCTCATTTGTAAAATGGGAACACCTGTATATCTACTTCATAGGTGGGTTATGAAACTTAGATGAGATCATATGTGTTTCTTGCAAATTATTAAGAATTTAATGAATGTCAATGATTGTTACTTGAGCAAAATTTATATTAATTAATCAACAAGCATCAATTAAGCACTATTGAATGATATTGGGAGAGGGACTCATTCTTGAAGGCAGTAAAACTTGAGATTGGACATACATCTGACATATCATAGCAGTATAAACCCATGGCAGAAAGTACAGCTACAAAGAAAGTACCCATCTGTGTTGGCAAAGGGAATTTTCTTATCTGGGAATTCTTTACCCCAGGGAAATCACAAATCCCAGTCCCTATCCCTATTAGTCTGCACTAGGTCCTCTGCTAGGTTCTAGAGAAAAGCAAAATCTGCCTTGGCTTTGAGGAGCTTACAATCCACCAGGGAGACAATCTGGAGATGTACAAAGTAGATAAAAGGTGATTTGGGATTGGGGGAAGCACTAGCAACGGAGGAGTAGGAAAGCTTTAGTAAAAGGTAGCACTTAAGTTGAGCCTGGAAAGGAACTAGAGGTTCCAGAGGTACTAGAGGAGGTGAGAGGGGAGTATAATCCAGGCATGAGATGGTGTGTCAAGGGCAGAAGATGGTGTGTCATGTATGAGGAATTGTAAGAAAGACAAATTAGTTGAATCATAGTGTACTTAAAGAGCATTAATATGTGATAAAGCTAGAAAAATAGGCTGGGCTGTGTGGTGAAGAATTTTATATGCCAGAGGAATTTATAGTTAATTCTAAAGGTAATAGGGAGCTATTGCTATTTGTTGAGTAGGAGAGAGATGTGGTCAGATGTGTGCCTTTGAAAAATCACTTTGGGAGCCCTAGAGAGAAACTTGGGCAGCTTAGACCAGGTGAGAGATCATGAGGGGCCTGAACTAAGTCTGTTTCATTTTATCCTCTCATGTCTGACAGCTAGTAGAGTACCTGACACAGAGTAAGTCTTTCATTAATGTTTGCTGATTCACAAAGATCTTTGTTGATCGATTGTTTGATGAAACAAGAGATTAGTTTTGAAAGATGTTGTGGAGGAAGATGTAAAAAACTTAGAAAACATGAATTATTATTATAAAGAGTAAAGAGATCACCTTTTAGAACACTGAATTTGTGACAACTACTTTGGTGTGTCAAAGCACCCCACTCTTAAGACCAATGTACAATGCCTTAGAGCTTAGTACAGTGTGGGGCATACAGTAGGTTCTTAATAAATATTTAATTGGTATTTAAATATATATCACATTTCTCACATTCACAAAAACTTGATATAGTTTAAATATATGGTTTAAAATTAATGAGACTTACTATTAAAAAACATTCACATTTGTGTTTTCAATTGGTTTTTTGAAACAAACATGTTGACCATTTGTTTCACTAGCCATGTGCTTCATTAAATCATAACATGCCAGAGCTGGATTGTAAGAGAGTGTCTAGCTAGTACCCTCATTCTACAGATGAAGAAACTGAGTCCTACATAGGAGAAGTAGCTTGTCCAAAGTTATACATGGAACAAGCAGATGAGTCTCCAGTGGAGTCCAGGTGTCTAGTTTCTGGTGTGGAGCTCCTTGTCCCAGAATAGCCTCTCCAATTGCAAACTCTTCAAGGATGGAAGGGTTTACCTTCTCAGCATCTCTGTCAGTGACCTCATAACATACTTGTGGTTTAAGAAAGTGTTCCCAGTAGTCTTTTGAGTTTAAATATAGAAACAAATTACAGGAAGTTAAAAATAGCCTTTCATCTTCAATCTGGTAAACTAGACTCCTCCAAAATTCACTCAATGTAGAGGCCAAGTTGGTTTGGAAGCCCCAAAGCTGTTAAGTCTTCAACACTTTCCATTATAACATTGTCTTCCCTCAAAACTTCCTCCTTTCATATCTTAGGTAGGATGGTTAACCAGAGCCTGCTACTCTTAACTAAAATGTGAAGTCAGGGCCTGCTGACTTCCCAGAGCCAGAGTAACACAGTGGAAATAACCTGAAATTAGAAACAGGGGAACTAAGTTCAAATCCCAGCTGTTTCCTGATTCTTGGGCAAGTTGGTTAATTTCTCTGGGGCTTAGTTTCCTTATCTGTAAAATGGGAATGGGAGGGTGGGAACAGAAAATGCTTGAACTAAATGACTTCTGGGGCCTTTTCTAGTCCTAAATCTATGGTTTATTTCTGTGAGTTATGTGAGGGAATAAATATTTTAGAACAGATAGAAATAACCATAAGATCTCAAGCTGTAGAGGAATTTAGACATCATAGATTTAGAACCACAAGAAATCTTTTTTTAAAAAAAAATTATTAAAGCTTTTTATTTCTAAAACATATGGATAGATAATTTGCAACATTTACCCTTGCAAAACCTTATATTCCAAATTTTTTCCTTCCCTTCCTCCACCCCCTCTCTTAGACGGCAAGTAATCCAGTATATGTTAAATGTGTAATTCTTCTATAAATATTTCCACAGTTATCATTCTGCACAAGAAAAATCAGATTAAAAAGGAAAAAAATGAGAAAGAAATCAAAATGCAAGCAAACAACAACAAAAAGATCAAAATACTATGTTGTGATCCACACTCAGTCCTCACAGTCCTCTTTCTGGGTGCAGATAGCTCTCTCCATCACAAGACCATTGGATCTGACCTGAATCATCTCACTGTTGAAGAGAGCCATGTCCATCAGAATTGATCATCATATAGTCTTGTTGTTGCTGTGTATAATGATCTCCTGGTTCTGCTGATGTCACTCAGCATCAGTTCATGCAAGTCTCTCCAGTCCTCTCTGAAATCATCCTGCTGGTCGTTTCTTACAGAACAGTGATATTCCATAACATTCATATACCATAATTTATTCAGCCATTCACCAGTTGATGGGCATCCTTTCAGTTTCCAGTTTCTAGCCACTACAAAAAGGGCTGCCACAGACATTCTTGCACATGTGGGGCCCTTTTCTTCCTTTAAGATCTCTTTGGGATACAAGCCCAGTAGAAACACTGATGGATCAAAAGATATGATTGCCCTTTGGGCATAATTCCAACCACAAAGAATCTTACTGTCATCTAGCCCTACCTTGTTATTTTACAAATGAGGAAACTGAGGCCCAACAGAGGAAGTAGTTTGTCCAAGGTCATCCAGGAGAATTTGTAGTTGAGCAGTGATTAAAACCCAGGTGGTATGAATGTAAATTCTGTGTTCTTGTTACTCCCCAGCATTCTTCTAACATTTCATTTCTATAAATCTGTTCTGAGGATTGACCCTGGCATTCTTATTCCCAAGACAGCTGAGTTCCAGGGGTTCTCTTGTCTTTCTATTTGTCTTGGATAATGAAAATTTTTCTACCTCTGGGAAGCCCACATGAAATACTGTCAGACTGTAATTTTAATATGCTGCCAAAATTTCTGGAATTGTGGGATCAAAGGTCAGAAACCACCAGGTTCCCACCTCTAGACTAATGGGCTAGTGGAGAAGTTTAACAGAATTCTAAAGGACATAATTAAAATTAGGTGACTTCTGAGGTCCCTTCCAAGTCTGTGATTCTTGAAAATATTGTGTCAGCAATTATCACAGTGACTGAGACAATAAATTCCCCTACAGTTTTCTGCTTAAAGGGAAATCCCACAAGTTTCCACTAGGTTTTCTTCCTTTTAGCTGGTATTTGAGAGCCAAGATTAGATTACAAGTGTATTATGCTAAGGGGTATTGCAAAAATAGTGATGGGACAGAGAAACATGGAACTAACAGAGTGCCTATATAAAGGGGGCTTCCAGGTGGGGTTGGACATTCTGAGAATCAGGCATTATACCCCAGAGCTCTCTTGTATCTAGGGACCTATTAGGAAATCACGCAGAGGTCTCTTTCCCTTGCCAGGGAACATTGAGTGGGTATTTGAGCAGGGGATGAAATAGTGAGTTATGGACTGGGACTTTTAGAACCTGACTCAAAGATTACCAAAGATTCCTTTCTACCTCCCCCTTAGTCACTTTTGTCAAGGAAGAAAGTGATCTGAATATTTATTCACAAAACTGAGTTTTCCTTATCTTCCTTCTATGAAGGATCTGCATTTTCATAATAGGACTAATGAGGGAAGAGTAATATCTAACATAATAATTAGGGGCAAAATAGTCATCTTCAAGAATGGGGCTGTAAAATGGAAGGGGGAAATTACATTTATTTTGTTTGGCCCACATAATAGATTTGGGAGCAATGGAATGAAGGTATAATAAGGAGGTATTTTTAGAATTCTTCACTTCTTTCAAAGATCTGCTATAATACTATCCCTTATACCAAGCCTTTCCTGATCCACACTGCCTGCAGATGACTCCTTCGTATTCCTTTCATATCTACTTTACATGTATTGTCATTTATTTGGTTACACTTTTTTTTTCTCCTCAGTAAAATGTACACTTCTTGAGGGCAGGATCTTTTTTTTTTTGCTTTGTTTGCTCTTTCCCCAGTTTCTAGCATAGTAGCTAGCACATTATTGGGGCTTCATGGATGAATGAATGGATGAAAGCTAGAGTTCAGTGGAGAGATTAGAAATGAATACACAGATGTGAAATCATCCATCTGCACAGAGATCTTGGAAAGTGAAGAAATCACTGAAAACTATATATAGAAAAAAAGTGCCCGGAACAGAATGCTAAGGGACATCCAGAATCAGATCATGGCCAAAATCTGATGAACTAACAAAAAGAACTGCAGAGGAGTAATAGCATAATGAGAATCAGGAGAACAGTGTCACATAAGACAGAGGAAGAGAGATTATCCAAAGGGATGAACAGGAGGAAGAAGAGGAGATGAAGGAGAATAAGAGAAGATGGAAAAGAGGGAAGAGGACAAAGGAGAAGAAGAAAAGGAGAAGGAAGAGGAAGATGAGGATGAGGAAGAAATAGGAAGAGGGGAAGGAGGAGGAGGAAAAAAGAAGAGAAGAAAAGGATGAACAGGAGGAGAAAGAGGAAGAAGGAGGAAGAAGGGGAGGAAGAGGAGAAAAGGAGAAGAGAAGAAGGAAGAGGAGGAAGAAGAGGATGAGAAGGAAAAAAGAGGAATAAAAAGAGGAAAAGGAGGAAGAGGAAAAGGATGAGGAAGAGGTAAATAGCGTTAAATGCTACAAAGAGTTGAAAGAATATGAGCGGGGAGAAAAACTTAGTTGAATTTAACAGTTCAGAGATTGTTGGATTTAAGGCTCTCCAACATCTGGCTCTCGACTACCTAAGCACTACTATTTCATGTAACTAAGGAGGGTTCTCTGTTCTAGTCAAACTGGCTGTTGTGCTTTCTCCAAATGACAGTTCACCCCCTTCCCCTTCTTGCTGCTGCATGTCTTTGCACAGCTGATTACCCAAGTCTGAAATTTCCTGTTTCTTCATCTCTGCCTCCTGGAATCTTTTCTTCCTTTAAGACAATGTTTGGATGTCAGTTTCTACATGTACCCTAGGTTGTTGACATCTTCTCCTTCTGGATATTACTTTGCATTATTTTGAATAATATACCTTGTATTTTGTTGTTGGAGTTCAGCCATTTAGTTGTGTCCAACTCCTCTTGACCCCATGGACCATAGCAAGCTGGGACCTTCACTGTCTTGTTTTCTTGTTTTTACTTTTTTTTTTTTTTTGCTGAGGCAATTGGGGTTAAGTGACTTGCCCAGGATCACACAGCTAGGGAATGTTAAGTGTCTGGGACCAGATTTGAACTCAGGTCCTCCTGACTTCAGGGCTGGTGCTCTATCCATTGCACCATGTAGCTGTCCCAGTTTTTACTTTTAATAAAATTAATAGGCACCATTTACGTGGCCCTTTAAGGTTTGCAAAACACTACGAATGTGTTATTTAATCCAAACCATCCTCCGAGGGTGACACAGATTAGAAGCCATGGCTTCTAGACCCAATAGAAGCCCAAAAAGGTTTGAACCAAAGCCTTCTGACTACAAGTCCAGTGCTCTTTCCATGCCCTCCCATTGCTTCTTATCTTATCTTGTGTATATTGTGTTCTTCCTCTTTCATTCCCTTGGGGCCCAGTAGTCTTTGCCTTTTTATTCTCAGTATCAAGCTAAGGACCTGACAGGTGTTGTTCAGTTGTTTGAGTCATGGTGACTCCATGGCCCTTTGTCCGTGGGGTTTTCTTGGCAAGAATGCTGGCATGGTTTGCCATTTCTTTCTCCACTGGTGAAGAGGTTAAATGACTTGCCCATTGTCACACAGGGAAGAAGTTTCTGAGACTGGACTCTGAATCCAGCACTCTCTCCACTGCTCCACCAGCTGCCATCCTCCCACCCAACCCCACCCCACTTAACACATACTGGGTCATTGGTAAATGCCAATTGAATGCATGAGGGAACCCGGATATCCTGCCATTCAGCCCAGATATTTTCCCATCAGGCCATGTTAGTTGGCAACATTTTGATGGTCTGATGAATTTATCCACATATCAGATCATTAATACAATTTCATTTCTTCCAATATCTTTTGCAGTTCAGACATCATTCATTCATATTTTTTCCCATATTTCCATCCTATCCCCACTATGCCCTAGGTTAATCTGGAGGGGTGAAGAGAGATTGGAGACAGAGAGAGAGAGAGAGAGAGAGAGAGACAGAGACAGAGACAGAGAAACACACAGAGAGAGACAAAGAGACAGAGGGGGGGAGAGAGAGACAGAGAGACAGAGAGGGAGAGAGACAGAGACAGCGACAGAGACATAGAGACAGACAGAGACAGAGAGACAGAGACAGAGACAGAGAGAAGGAGAGAGGGCGAGCCTGCGTTAGCTTTAAAAAAGGCCTCCAAAAGAAAAAGAAATCCAAGCTTGGCCTGGCGCAATGAATCCTTAGAGCTGGTTCATAATATGCAGCACTGACTCCTTCCGGTTTTCCCCCCTTTTCATTTCCCTTCCTGGCCTTCTCTCCCAGGGAACAGCGTCCTTCTGCAGCAATTTGATCGATGTCTCGCCAAACTGAAGCTGAAATCACAACTCTCCACATTATTAAAGTGTTTAATAACTTTACGTGTCTCCTTCCTCAATAAAGACCCCAAAAGGCATCTCGTTCATTCTTTATTAAGCCTTGGCCTCTAATGTGCAGCATAAAGGGGGGTGGAAATATTTGATTCCCCTCATAATTTTCATAATCATAATCACAATGCTCGTAATTTCCATGGATGTGAAAAGCTCTTTCTACTATAACAAATACTGTAATTACCTTGTTTTCAGCCCCTTAATGTAGTTTTAAATACGCTCCTCCATTTCAGTCACCCAGTGCACAGCGAATGAAATGCTGCCATAGCTTCCTGTTTGCAAAACAGGTCTCTAGCTCACCCAAGCGCAGCACAGAGATTTCAATCTTGTCTGGCATGTAGAGCAATTTTGAAATTTAATAATCTTTCCCCAAGTGAAAATGCCTTTGGCTTTCTGTATTTTTTAAAAAAGTCTCTGAGAAGCTGCTCTCAAAATTTGGGGGTGGGTAAAAGGGGAGAGAAAATTGGTACCAGTGGAAATAGTGCTGAATTTGGAGGTAGCTGAGCTAGGATCGAATATGATCCTACTGCCTTATCAACTTAACCGACCTTCCTGAACCTCAGGCTCCTCATTTATAAAATGGAAAGGAAGCTGGACTAAATGACTTCTGAATTGATTCTGCTATAAGAATACCAGAATGTGTTTTTATATATATATATATATATATATACACACACAAATATATGTGTATAAATCTCTATGGATACACATAAATGTATAAGCACATATATGTGTATATAAATAAGTATATAATACATGATTTTATCATATATGTGTATGCTTAGCATAATCCCTGGCACATAATAGATATTTAATAAATCTTTATTAATTGATTGATTCTATGTATATATCTGCCATGTTTAGGCTCTGGATTATTTTTCCCCAGACATTGTGGATTCTCCTATACTTTCACTGCTAAGATAGAGTTACCTCTAAGGCAACAGGCTTTGAATATGGCTGACCTTAATAGCCAATCACAGACTCCAGATCTGGAAGAGCACTTAATGAGGATGTAGCCCAAGTTTTTCCTTTCACAAAGGACCCAGAGAAGTTAATTTGCTTGTGCCCAAGGTCACAGAGATAGAAAATCTGAATCCAAATTTTCTGACTCCAAACTCTGTTTTCTTTCTACCACGCCAGGCAGCTTTCCTTGTCTACCCATATAGTAATGTCCGGCAGAAATCTGCTTCCAAGTTCTGGGTCTCTGAGAGCCCAGGATACTCATTATTAAGGCAGAAAAAAAATAAATTTCTTTTTCCATTTTTCAAACACTTGGTCAAGTAGATTTTTTTGCATGTGGTTACATTATTTTCTTTTTATCTCCTCATTTATAATTCTCTGCTTGGTCCAAGCCTCCTCTAATGAGAAGGTTAAAGGTTGGGGTAGGGAAACAAGAGAAAGTCTTAGCATCCACCTAACTTGTACATATAGGTAATAAGCACAATGAGAATATTTTTAGATGGACATGTTTATCCCCTTAAAAAACAATGTTGGAGGGTTGTAAATTTAAGTTATTTACTCACTGGAAATCAGATCATCATCATGTTAGAAAGACCCTTAGAAAACATCTAGTTTTACTCCCTTAAAGATGAAAAAAAGGAGACCCATAGTGTTGTGACTTTCTCAAAATAGCATAACGTGTTTTAAAATTATTATTATTGCTGTTCAGTTTCTGCAATGCATGTCCAACTCTTCTTGATATCATTTGGGGTCTTCTTGGCAAAGGTACTGAAGTTGTGTGCTATTTCTTTCTGCAGCTCATTTTACATATGAGGAAACTGAGGCAAATAGAGCTAAGTGACTTGTCCAGGGTCATAAAGCTCAATAAGACTGAATCTGAGACCATATTCAATCATAGTAACAAATTTAAACACAGAATACTGGTCTCTTAGGTCCCAGAATAAGGCTCTAGCTTTTGTATCCTATTGCTTCTTCAGGAGGGGTGTAGATAGATTCATGAATAATGGAGTCAGGAAAGCTAATTAGGACAAACTAATGGGCAGAGGATATCCCCAAGCAGTTCATCCCAAGACCCAAATCAAAGGCTACTCTTTCCATGAAGCTTTCTCATCTTGGTAGATAGATGTGACCTCTTCTTCCTTTCATAGCACTTAAAAAAAAACCTCATGCATTTATCAAATGCTATTTTGAAATATAGTTATTTGTGTACATGTCATTCTTGAGAGCCAGAATGTAACTCATTCTGTTACTGGGCTGTTTGCCCTTTAATAATGGGGATTGTTTTATTTATTTGTGTGTATAAGCTCAATACTTACCACAATGCTTTGCACATAAGTGCTCAATAACGTTTGTGGAATTGATTTGAATCAAAACCCAACCACTCTTATTGATAAGAAGAAGAGATGTGACTTGAAGGGTCCCTGCCCCCAAACCTCCTGCCACTCTCTAGGTTCTATGGTATCATAATTCTACCACTAACCATTAAATCAATGGGTGAGATACCAGGCAGAAAATGATCATCAGTCAATCTATGTATTCCCATGTACAAGTGGAGGGCAAGGAGTAGTGTAACAAGGCAAAAGTTTTTGTGGAAGGGATCTGGGAGCTTTAGTGGATCATAAGTTCAATATGAGTTAATAATGTTGTTGGGGTTCAAGAAGACCCCAAAATATTGGTGTTCCAGATGAGTGTTGCGAGGTGACTCAAAAGAATTTGCAGGGTTAGACTCATTTCCAAATCAGGAACAAAGTGTATTATAATTGTAACACCAATTAAAGTGGGATAAATTCCAAAAGAATCAAGGGCAAGAAAGTAAATGTATAGGAAAAAGTAAGATAAGCCAGGTGCTTCATGTCACTGATATATTAATTTTATGGTTAGAGTTGGAGTTGAATGATCTGGTTCTAACTTGGTGAGCAGGTGCAGTACCCATAGTTCCCTGGGCAGAGCTCATGGGGGAATCTTCCAGAAGTGTGCTTTTAGGCCTAAAACTTTACTAGGTCAAGTGATGGACACTCAGTTTTGTTCTGCACTTGCATTGACTTTAAACAGTTCATTGTAATTGCTTGTTGGTCTCAGAAATTTCATTATCATTGACTAATAGGCTATTATTTGATAGCCAGCCATCTTTTGGACTCAGCATACTGTCCTATAAAGTAAACTAAGGCAAGTTAGCCTAAGGGAAAATATACATCATTTTTAAATACATACATCAAGGCCAGGTAGCCTTGGGGTTATTCCTAAGGGCTGCACCACATCGGTGTGATATGGGAGCCACAATAGTATCTTAGATTCCATTAATAGTGGTTTAGTGTCCAGAATGAACAGTTTCTCTGTATACAGTACTGGGATCTGGAATATTGTATTTAGTTCTAGAGCCCATATCCTAAGAAGGATATTAATAAACTAGGAGCATCCAAAATGACTATCAGGATGTTAAGAGGACTAAGAGGATTTATGTGAACATCAGGTTACCTGAGAATTGGTTGATGGAATTTAAGATACTTAGCCTGGAGATGAGGAGAGGGAAAATACTATACTGCCTCTATGTGTTTAAAAGACTGTTGTGGAAAAGATTTATTTTGCTTGGGTCTGGAAATCCAAACCAGAAATAATAATTGCATAGACACATTTAGGGAAAATTTCCTAAAATTGGAGCTATCTAACAGTGTTGTTGTCTGCCTTGGGGTGGGGTGGGGAGGTTAGGAGTAGTGACCTTGTCACTAGAGTCCATTGAGGATACCTAGAAGCTCTCACTGGTTTGGGTTTGATTAGAATGATTGTCTCAGAGGTCTGTTCCAATGTGACTCTCAGGGTGAATTCTTATATTAGATTTTAGTCTATAATGGGAGATAGCTAGAGGGTCATATACCCCAGGAAATGAGTCAGATACAGAAGAGAGAAGTAAGGGATGTGTGCTGCCATTTACCTAGGCCAAACCTTCCCAGTCCATAACCAATGTCATAGAAGACAACTTTAAGCCTATCAGATTAAGAACATTGAAATGGAGAATCCAGGATGATGAGTCTGGCATTCTTAGGTCTTTAATCACCTCATCTACACATTGTAATGACTTGTGCTCTGTAATCTGTATTTTTTTGCTCTCCATATCCTTTGGAGTTCTTTGCTTCTAGCCCGTCATATGAAGTAAACCATTGTTAATTTTCTCTGGATGCCTTATTTATATTCTGATTTCTCAATTTGGCCTTGACATTAACTTTCTATTGTCTTAGGAAAATCACTTTATTTTCTAGTCTTCAGTTTTCTCATCTGTAAAATAGGGAGAAAAAATATCTACCCTATCCATCTTACTTGCAATGCTATTGTGAAATTCAAATGAAGTAACAGGTGTGAGATGCTTTGAAAAAAAATAGCACCAAGCAGACAAGTAAGCATTTTATTAAGAACCTACTATATGTTGGATTCTGTGTTAAGTCTGGAGATAAAATAACAAGAGCAGAATAGTCCTTGTCTTCAAGAAGCTTGCATTCTAACTGGGGAAACAGCATATGTGTGAATGTAAATTTTACTTTCTTTTTGATCGCTGAAACCTCCCAAGACTTGGACTTTATCAGGCAGATTTCTTAAACCCAAATCACCCTGGCTCTCATTGGCCAACAATAGGTCTCAGGACAAGCCCTAGTTGATCATTATTTGGGCCCTGATTCAGAGTGTACGTAAATAGCAATTGTTTCTGCTTTGGACAGAAACCGTGAGAGTTTTTCCCTTCTGGATAGATTTTTTTGGGGGAAGAGGGAAGGACTAGGTGAAAAGGGCCATTCTTTGCCACAAATCTTCCTCAGGCTTAATCACTGAATGGGCATTGTCTCAGTAAGACTGAAATCTGTGAAAGAACTTAGTTTAAAAGGACCAAAGTCTCCCACTGCATCAGTAGTCCAGATCCATATCATGTCACTGGACCCAGATGGACACACACACACACACACACACACACACACACACACACACACACACGGTATAAAATGGATGGAAAATAGCCTTGACGAGCTCATTATTTACAGACAAATTTTAAAGGAAGCCAGAGACTATAAGAGGAGAAATTTAGGAAAAAGATCATTCTAGGCATGAGATAGCCAAAGCAAAAACCCAGAGGTAGGAGATGGAATGACCTGTGTGAGAAATAGCAAATAGACCTATATATATGTACTATAGAGACAGAATATACTTATATTTATTTTATCCTGAACTCAAAAAATAAAACAAACATTTCCATAACAGTCAAATAAAAAAAAGATGCATGAAACTGCACATCTATTATGTGCAATTTACTATTCCTTTTAAATTTATAATTGGTTGTTGTTCTTTGCTCTCAAAGAGGACCAGAAAGAGGACCAGTTTGCCTCAAATATATTATAAAGTTATCACAAAACTTTCTTTTTTCTTTTTTCCCCATTTTTTCTTGCCTCTTTTTCTGCAGACGTAGAGATAGAAAGCATTAGACACAAATATGTATATAGATATGTAAAACCATTCTATACATGCTTCCACTTATCAGTTCTTTCTCTAGATACAGAACGCATCTTCCTTCATGTCAAAACTCCACTCGCCCGCTTTCCCCATGAAGTTTTTCTTAATCCTAACCTCCCCAACTGCTGCTGATTCTTTCCTCCACCTCGCCCACTCCAATTAGTCAAGTCACAAGCATTTATTAACACCTACTGTGTTGTAGGCCTTGTATGAAGCCCTGAGAATACAAGGAAATGTAAAGATGTGGAGTTCCTGACCTTAAGGAGTTCACAATTTAACAGGGGAGACAATAAATAAATAGTTGTACATACAAGATAAAGGCAGGGTAAATTAAAGGTTATCTCAGAAAAGAGAACTAGAATTGAAAGAGAGAGCAAGAATACCTCTTTTTAGAAAATCTCCTGGGAACTATACCTGAATGCTGAAGAAACCCAATTGCCTTGTATATATTTTGTATATTCTTATTTATTTACATGTTATCTCACCCATCACTCCCTCATTAGATTGATTGCAAGCCTTCTGAGGGCAAGGACTATTTTGTTTTTGTCTTTGAGAGTTAGCACAGCCTAACAGAGACGAGACCTAAAAGCAGGAAGATCTTTCCCACCCAGTTCTATTTCCCTCACCCCCATGCACATCAGATTATTTATTTACAGAAGCAACTCTGTAAAACTGTAAATCGAAAATGATGTGACTACTTGAATTAATAGAGGGAGTTTCCTTATTTCTATTATACCAAGGAATCATGAGTCCAATCCCTTAGACTCCTGACACATATAAATGCTTCTTGATCATCTTCCTTTAAGATATAACCTTTCCTGACTCTTATCTTCCATGTATTTAATTACTTTATACAAACTTTTGCATTTGTTAACTTTATATTTATTGTTGCTGAATCATTTCAGTCATGTGTGGCTGACTCTGTGACCTCATTGTGGAGGAGTTTTTGGCAAAAAGAGTGGAATGGTTTGCCAATGCCTTCTCCATCATTTTATAGATAAGAAACTGAGGCAAACAGGATTCATGATTTGCTCAGGATCACACAGTAAGTTCCTGGAGCTGCATTTGAACTCATGAAAATGAGTCAGTATTCTAATCACTGTACCGCCTACCTGCCCCTTTATATTATACTATATACACATACATATGTAATATATATATACATATGTATACATATATACATATGTATACATGTGTATATATTCACACACATATATGTACATGCACATACCCACATATTGATGTTTCCCCCATTGGAATATAGGGTTCTTAAGAGTAGGGAGTGCTTCATACTTAGTTCTTCTATCCCTAGAGCCTAACAGAGTATCTGGCTCATCATCCAGTTTCCAATAAAAGCTGATTAATAGGTGAATTGACCCTTTGGACCAGAGAACCATTGTTCTTCAGCCTTTTAGATGCAGGGAAGACTGGCTTTAGTTTGGTTTGTTACCATTTTAAAGTCGTGTTATCTGAGCTCAATTGTCCATTAGAAAAATACCTCCCTGCCGAGGACCATTCCACAAGATCACATTTGCAGAAATGAGCCCCAGATTGACTGAGAGGAAACCAAATCTCGGCTCCTACCTAAGAAAAAGTGATCCCTTTAGGTCACTGTGAAGATTGTTGGCAGTATTATGGGTGGGTTCCTTGTGCTCAGTGACATTAAGGGCTACTGAGAATTTAACAAAGGTCAGTGAATGGACTCTCCATTCCAGAACTATGATTTGATTCTTCCTCCTAATTTTCCCTTCTCAGCTAAATAAACAGCTTAAATTAGACAATGCTAGCAGACACGAGCCTTGTGGGCAACCTTGGTGCTCACAAGTTTTTCCAGCAGAGACACAGATGGCTTATTAAAAAGGAGAGGGGGAGGAAGAGAGATTAGGAGATGGCTCCCCTCTGCCCGCCATAGACATTCCCTCTTGCTGGGTCATAATCCAGTCTTTGCTGGAATGTTAGCTTAGGCTCTGAAACCTGTTTTAATTTAAAAGAGAGAAGAGATGGAATGCAGCAATGTGTGAAGGAACTCGGCCAAGTTCTCCACTGGGGCAAAAATCGCTCTCCTCAAAATACATGTGGAGTGCCTGTAATAGGGCTGACTCTAGGCAAAGTTATTAAGTGGGGGCTTTAAAATGCTAATATTTGTTCTGAGAATCATAGACTCTGAGAGCTGGAAAGGACTTGAAAAAGGATCTAGGCCAACTCTCTCATTTTACAGATGAGAAAACCAAGACATTGGGAAATCTAATAACTTTCCAAGGTCATACAGAGAGATTTCATTGCATAGCTGGAAACAGAGCATGTAGCTGATATTAGCCTGATGATCTTTCTACTACATTATTCTTTCTCACCCAGACAATGAGATATGAGCTAATAGCTGGTATAAGGAGAGAGGCATGGAGATGTATAGGAAAGAATGCAGGACCAGAAGTCAGAAGATCTGGATTCGAATGCTGCTCCAGGACCTAAAAGGCATGTGAGAATAGGCAAACCATTTAATTCTCTCTCAGTTTCTGTTTGCTTCTCTGTAAGATAAGGATAAGAGTTCCTCTTTCCCTCACAGAGATGTTGTAAGGATCACAGAGATAGTATGAAATCATGCTGTCATAAAACTGGTATAAAAGTGACTTGTTCAGCATCACACAGCTTACCAAGTGGCAGAAATAGGATTTGTCTCCAGGTCCTCTAGCTTCAGAATCACTATTATTTCCATTGTTCTAAGAAAATCATTGCCTTCAAGCCATTCTCCAATTGATAAATGGTCAAAAGATATGAACAGACAATTTTCAAATGAAGAAATTGAAACTATTTCTAGTCGCATGAAAAGTTGCTCCAAATCCCTATTGATCAGAGAAATGCAAATTAAGACAACTCTGAGGTACCACTACACACCTGTCAGATTGGCTAAGATGACAGGAAAAGATAACGATGAATGTTGGAGGGGATGTGGGAAAACTGGGACACTAATACATTGTTGGTGGAACTGTGAATGGATCCAACCATTCTGGAGAGCAATTTGGAGCTATGCTCAAAAAGTTATCAAACTGTGCATATCCTTTGACCCAGCAGTGTTTCCATTGGACCTATTTCCCAAAGAGATCTTAGAGGAGGGAAAGGGCCCCACATGTGCAAGAATGTTTGTGGCAGCCCTTTTTGTAGTGGCTAGAAACTGGAAACTGAAAGGATGCCCATCAATTGGAGAATGGCTGAATAAATTATGGTATATGAATATTATTGTTCTATGAGAAACGACCAGCAAGATGATTTCAGAGAGGCCTAGAGAGACTTGCATGGACTGATGTTGAGTGAAGTGAGCAGAACCAGGAGATCATTGTACATGGCAACAACAATACTATATGATGATCAATTCTGATGGACATGGCTCTCTTCAACAATGATGTGATTCAAACCAGTTCCTATTGTTCAGCGATGAAAATAGTCATATACATCCAGAGAGAGGCCTGTGGGAACTGAGTGTGAACCACAACACAACATTTTAAAGCTTTCTGTGAATATTTACTTGCATTTTGTTTTCCTTCTTAGGTTGTTTTTTTTTCTCTTTCTAGATCTGATGTTTCTTGTGCAGTAAGATAACTGTATAGATATGTATACATATATTGGATTTGTCATATAATTTAACATATTTAGCATGTATTATATTACCTGTCATCTAGGGGTGGGTGGTGGGGGGAAGTTAGGGAAAAGCTTGGAACAAAAAAAAAGTTTTGCAAAGGTCAATGTAGAAAAATAACTCATATGTTCTGTAAATAAAAAGCTTTTAATAAAAAAAAAAGAAAATCATTGCCTTTTCAGATGTAGCCTTCCTGACTCCCCAATTATTAGCATCCTACTTCCCATGTGTTTAAATACCAAAATACCATATATATAAATGTACATATAATAGACATATAAAATTATTATAAGTATATTACATATACATATATTTATATGTATCGAGAGAGGAAAGTATTTGGAAAACTCTGAACAACCATATAAATGTAGGGTATCATTAGTAGAGTTGTTATTGTTATGAGTTCCAGCCACCCACATCCAAATTTGCTGTACATGTGTGTGTATGTGTATGTATGCATGTGCACGCATGTGGAGTCAAGAGATTAAGGTGAAGCAATATTTTGAGAAACAACAGTGTTGTAGGAGCAATCTTTACTTCACATGAGCTAGACCATCTTTTCTTGAAAAAGTAATGAAACCAAACTTGAATCTCAATTGGTCCAGGGGATGAAGGATTGAGCTATTGAAGTAGCTTCCTGTGGGACTAAATACAAAAGTCAGTGCAGGAATAGCCAATTTACTCCTCAGATAGAGGCAGGGAAACTGCATCTAGTTAAATCAATGCTGTATCCTTACTAAGTATCCTTTCCCAGTTATTGTTAAGTATATTTCTTTGTTGGATTTTAGATAGTTTCCAAGTAGCTAATTTTATTCCAATCTCAAACTGAAACCTTGGTTTGGTCTAAGTAAAGCTGGCTCAAAACAAAGAGAAATATAAAAAGAATAATTGAATCTACTTTAGAAAAAAATGAAGGGCAGAAAGAAATAGGGAACTAGAAAGGAAATTGTGTCAGTGGGAAAAGAGAATTTAAATGTAACATGAAAGTTTTGAAAGTCAGAAGAGGAGAAGGGACTAAGAGAAGATTGATAAGCTTCTCTTGGATATTTATCTTGTATGCTCCAGAAAAGGATATTTGAGAACAGGGACATTTAGGGGTCAGGGAGAGAATCAAGGAAAGACTCAATTTAGGTTATTGAGAGGAAAGATCTTGCCATCTACAATTGAGAGCCCAAAGCAGAAAGAATCATAGAATGTTAGAGCTCAGAAGGGTCTTGAAGATCATGTCTATACCAATTCCTTACCTCACATTTTATAGGTCAGGAAAAAGAACCTCAGAAAAATGGAGGCACCCAAAAGTCTTATAAATAGTCTGCTTCAGGGCCAGGTCATTTGACTTCTAGTCCTGTATTCTTTTGCTACATTCTCTGCATTCTTTTTCCGTCTCTCCTTGTCTACCGGCACTGCCTGCAAACATGCTTAGGTCTTCTTCATCCTCAAAAAATCCTTAATTGATCCTTCCATTCCCACTAATTATCCTGGAAAGGTTATCTACAAGAAGTAACACCTTTCTCTCTATTGCAGTTGCCTGATGGTGAGTTTGCCTACCTCAAGTCTTTTCTCACTCCAATCCTTCTTCTGTTGAACCACTATAGTGATTTTCCTAAAATGCAGTTCTAACCCCACTCAATAAATTCCCTATCGCCTTCAGGATCAAATAGAAAATCCTCTGTTTGATGTTCAAAGCTCTCCATAACCTAGCCTTTTTACCTCTCCAGTTTTCTTACATTTTACTCTCTGACACATGTCCTCTTGGATGTTTCATAAACAAGATATTTATCTCTCAGGTACAGGCATTTTCTCTGGTTACCCCTCATGTTTTCTCTCCTTATCCCCACGTACTGACTTCCTTTAAATCCCAACTAAAATCCTATCTTCTACAGGAAGCCTTAAGAGAAGAAAAAGAAATTGGAGGAATCAGAATATTGGATGCACTTGATATGAGGATAGTCTTGGAAAATTCTAAAGACTTAACTAAAAAGTTAGTTGAAACAATAATTTTACTTAAGTAACAGGATACAAAATAAATCCACACAAATCATCACCATTTCTATACATCACACACAAAACTCTGCAAGAGATAGTTTAAAAAAATTCTAGGCAGTATAAAATACCTGGAAGTACATCTGCCAAAACAAATCCAGGAACTATATAAACAAAATTATAAAAAATGTTTGCAATCTCTTAATTTAGTACTTTCCCTCTGTTTTCCATATATCCTGTATATAGCTTTTTGGGTACCATTGTTTGATATTAGATTATTTGTCATTAGATTTTGGGCTCTTTGAAGGCTGGGACTATCTTTTGACTCATTTTATACCTCCAGTGCTTAGCACAGTACCTGGCATATATTAGGTACTTAATAAATGCTTAATGACTAAATGACTGACTATATTATACTGTACCCCCTTGTGGACCAAGATCTTTGGCCTTAGGAAAAGGTTCCTTCTTTGGCATCTTCCAGCTCTATGATTCACTTAAGTCAATAAACATTTATTTAGCAATTATTATGTGCAAAGGATAGTATCAAATCATAGGAATAGAAAGACACAAGTGAATCCAGGAGACCTCAAGGAATTTACATCTTATTATAGAAATTTAACACATATACAAATAAAGGTAGAATAAGGAAAACTAAAGAGCATGAGAGTACTAACAATTGGAGGGATCTGGGAAGGGTTTATGGAAGAAGTGGCAATTGGACAAAGATTATGAAAGGAAAAGAGGAGGAAATAACGTATCTCAAACATGGAGGACTTCTTGTTCTATGAGGCAGGAAAGGAGGATTGAGTTCAGAAAACAGCTAGTGATCCAGTTTGGCTGAAACTTAGAATTTGAGAAGGAGGTTGGTGGGGAATGAAATTGGAAAGGAAGGCAGGAGCCAGATTTTGGAAGGCCTTAAATGCCAGTATAAGGAATTGGTACTTTATCCTGTAGTCAGTAGGAAGACATTGAAGACTTTTAGGCAGGGGAGTGACATAGGCCTATGGCTTGAGAAGATGATTTTAGTAGCTAAAGAGAGGATAATTTGGAGAGCAAAGAGATAGAAAGCTGAGATATCAATAAGGATGTTGCCATAAAAGCAACCTTAAGCAAGCAAGACTTAAGAGCAGCTAGATGGCATAATATGGGTAGAGTATCAACCCTGGAATTAGGAGTTCCTGCATTCAAATCTTGCTTCAGATGCTAATTGTGTGAATTTAGTTTACCTCAGTTTCCTTAGGAGGAGAGGGGAGGAAAAGGGAGCTGGAGAAGAAAATGGCAAACTACTTCAATACCTTTGTCAAGAAACCCCCAAATAGGGACATGAAGAGTCAAGCATGACTGAAAAATGACTAAATAACAACAAGTAGGAAGCAATGAAGGTCTAAACTCAAGTGGTGGCTATATGTGGAAAGAAGGGCATTAATGAGAGAACAGAGATTAATTGGAAGCTATATGTAGAGGGAGATGGAGGGAAAGAGTCAAGCAGGACTCCATGGTAATGGATCTGAGTTATGAGGATACAGGTAGGGTTCATAACAGAAACAGAAAAATTTGGAGGAGAGGTTGGTTTGGGAGAAAGATGATGAATTTTTATGATAGATAAAATCACAAATGACAGATTTAGAGGTAGAAGGGACTTAAGAGACCATTATAAGTCCTCTTCATCATTTTAAATAGGAGGAAACTGAAAGCCAGGGGAATTAAGTGATATGACCAAGGTTACAGAGGTTAATTTCAGAGGCACATAAGTGGAAGAATCAGGGTAGAGAGCAGGAGGGAAAGACAGGGAAAGTGGAAAAGGAGAAAGAGGGGAAGAGAGAGGGAGAGACTGAGGGGCAAGGGAGGAGAGAACAGGGGAGGAGAAAAAAGAAGGGGGAAAGGTCAGGGAAACCAAGGAAAGTCAACTTGCCCATAAGGGTAAGCTGATTGATCTAGAAATCATGGAAACTGAGAAACAACCATCTGATTTACCACTTAAAACATAATTTTTAAATTCAGAAAGAATAGTTTTAATGAAGTTATGAGTTCCACAGATTGTAAGGTTCCGAGAAGTGGTGAAGAAGTATAAGAAGTTGATATGAATGATTCTTTCTAAGACTATGGCAGTCAAAAGGAAGAGAATTTCAAATGAATCTCTAAGTGGTGAAATTTTAGGTGCCTTGACAGAGGACCTTTTTATTTCCTAGTACAGTGTCTTGCATATAGTAGGTGCTTCATACTTAAATCCTTTCCCAACTTAGAACAATTATCCTAGCCATTAGCTTATACATATTATTAGCCATTGCATTAGCTATATGCATACCCCATTCTCTACATTATGGGGCTAATCTATTTGCTTTTGTTAGGTATTACTTACACTTGCCCTATCAAGTTATTCCATTCTTTTCTATCTACTCATACAATGAGCCTAGTTCATTATATGTTATGTGGACTTGTCTTAAGTAGTGTCCCAGCCTCCATCTCCAATTCATCCTTAACATAGCTGTAAAAATAATCTTCCTAAAGCAAAAGTTTTGCCATATTACTTCCCTGTTCAATTAATTCCTGAGGCTTCCTACTACCTCTAAGATCAAATATAGACTTCTTATTAGTTTCTTAAAGCTCCTCACAATTCTATCTATCTTTTCAGCATTATTAATCCCTATCATGCACACCAGTCAAAATGGCCTTCTCATTGTTTATTTTACAAAGCATTCCTTCCCACATCTCGTGTCTTTACATTGCCTCTATGACTAGAACACTCTCCCTCCTTACCTCTAGCTTTTAGAATCACTAACTTCCTTCAATGCTCCATCAAAGGTCAATTTATTTGTAAAATGGGGATAATAATAGTGCCAATCTTATAGAGTTGAAATGAGGATCAAAGAGATAATAATTGTAAAGTGTTTAACACAATGCTTCACATATAGTAAATGCTATGTAAATGTTATTATTATTGTCATTATATTCCACAAAAAGTCTTTCCTAATAACTCTAGTTCCTAGTGTTTTGCCCTCCAAATCATCTTATATCTATTTTTTATATTTTCTATACATATATATGTATAGGTATACATGCTGTATCCCTTAGCTTGATTATAAAATCCTTGAAGGCAGAGATTGCTCTACTTTTGACTTTGTATTTCCAGTACCTAGCATAGTGCTTGACACATAGTAAGAACTGAATAAATACCAATTGATTGACTTATTCTTTTTGATACTCTATTGCTTTGTCTGGAATCCATTCCATTACTGATTTATTATATGTCTATACAGAAATCACATTTTCTTACTGTGCTTCCATCTTCCCATCTGTAAAATGGACATAACCATGATGTAGATATTACCTTGATTTCCAACTAGGAGTGACTTTGAAATTTATTTTTCCCTATCTCAAGAAAGCTCTAAAGGGGAAACTAAAACCCAGTGATAGCCAAGAGAACCAGTAATAGAAAAAGAATAGCCTTGGCAGGCATTTAAAGAGGTGCCATTTTGTGCAGGTGTTTGCAGTGTGCATTTATTTTTTTCTGGGTAGCTGTTGAAAATGAGTTTAAAAATATTCCCCAGAAAGGAAATGTGATTACAAACAGGTGTCTCAAAATCCATAAAATAACCTAATGTTTCTTAGCAATGTTAAGAAAAGAAGAAGAAGCAACTATAGGAAAGTAGTAAGTTTTGGCAGAAGATTTTTTTGGAGGGGAGGGAGGATTAGAAGGGTAAAGGAAAAGATCAGAAAAATTATACTAGTTGATTCATATCTGACTTAACTCTTCCCAAAAGATGAGCAAAAAGCATGATTGATTCAGTTGTTATCAAATCTTTTCTTTAAACCCACAAGTTGCCTTCCTTTGAATACAAAGATAACCCAAAGCTTAATTCTAGTAGAAGCAGTGAGAAGGACACAAATTTGGAATCCTAGAAACATAGATTTTAGAAAGGTTATGTAATTCAGTCCCTTCATTTGACAGATGAAGAAAACGGAACAGAGAAAGGTTATATGAAATAGTAGAGCTGAGATTTGAACCTTGGTCCTCTGAATAAATCCAGGACACTTTCTACTATATAAAGCTTCCTTCCAGAGAGTGGAGAAAGAGACAATAGAGTCAACGAGGTGGGAGGAGCTAGAACACAAGCCTTAGCCTTATCAAACCAGACTGAGCAAGGTCAGGTCATTTGCCTTTCATGGTCGAAATCCTGTGTTGTTTTTGTCTAGTATAAGCTGGTATAAATAAGCTTCAAGGACTTTGTTACATAGTCTAATAAATAGCTTAATTCAGGTTAATGACTGCTATCCATTTTAAAAAATTAAATTTAAATTAAATTTAAAAAATTCATATTGGAACAAGTTCTATGAGACCCATGAGACCTCTCAAATCTCTTCCAAAAAGAAATTATGTGCCAAAGACAAAGCAACTTCAATGGTCTTCATGGTCTAAGACACCCAGAATCCAAAAGGAGGTTTAAAAAAAGTGGGAACTGATGCTTATTGATCCTGAGTTCATTCAGCATCATGTCCTCACTTCCAAAGCTCCTGGAAGCTAGCAGACTTACAAAAAATTCTTATACCCTGGTCCCTTCTCCTTTCCAGTGCTATGGAGTCCCAGCTTCCAGGCTGCAGTAGTTTGCTCAGCCTCTACAGCTAGTTTGGCTACAATTCTTCAGGATCAAAAGCTTGCCAGGAACTGCAACACTGTAGCAGCAGTGCTGCAAAGTTATGAACTGCTGGGGCAAAGGCAAATGACACTCAAAAGCTCTGAATTGGCAAGCTCCAAGCCAGAGAACTAAGAAAGACGGGGAGTGAGACAGGTGACCAAAACATGCTATCATATGGGAGGGAAACCTATATAGTACTCTATTAAGGAAAGAGCAGAGCAACCAGCCAAGATCAGTTCTGATCACCCAAAAGTCAACTGCAGCAGGGAGCTAGACTGGTGAATCCCAAATTGCCTAGCATGGGAGGAGGCTGAGACATTTGAGATCCAGCCTCCAAGGAAACCACAATCAGAGGGGAGGGAGCAGGAAATGGATGACAGGGAAAATAAGGGCAGAGGGGGAAGACTGAAAGTACCAAAGATTTCAGGAAGAAGTTTCAAAGACCTTGAACATAAACAATTAAATCAGGAAAAACAGTAACAATAGAAGGAAACATGCCTCCAGATCTAGTAAATGAGTTCAAGCATTAAAAGGCTGATGACATCTTCAAATATACACATTTCTTTGGGCCATATGGAACTTTTACAGAAATGTACAAAAGCCCATAGATATTGCAAAAAACGTAAAAAGTCAGAAATAGTTAATATATTCTTTGAATACATGCTTTGTAACACTGCAGCCCCTGGCATAAAACAATCAAAATAGAAATTAATTTAGGGATCAAAATCAAAGAGACCTAATGAAATTTTAAAGAATGAGTGAGGCAAAAAACAACTCATAGACATAATTAATAATTATGTAAAATAAAATGATAATAATGAAACAACAAGCTGAAATTTCTGGAAATCAACTAAAACAGTCTTCAGATGGGGAATCATACCCTTGCAAATGTGTTAGCAAGATAGAAAATAATAAACTGAATACACATTTTAAAAATTAGAAAATAAACAAACCTAAAATAAGCAGAAAAGAGAAAATATTAAAAGTTAAAAAGGAAATAAATTGTAAACCCCATAAAATAACAAATAAAACTAAAAGCTAATTCTTTAAAAAAACTAATTAAAAAAACTAATAAAATAGATAAATCTCTAGCCAATCTGATTAAAAAGAAGAGATCAGAAAATCGAACCAATAAAATAGTAAATAAGTAAGATGAAATTACAGCAAAACCAGAGGAAATAAAATAATCAGAACATATTATGCACAGTTATGTGCTAACAAAACTAAGAACATACACAAAAATACATGACTATCTTGAAAAATATAAAATATTCAAGCTATCAGAAGTCCAGATGGAGATCTTAAATAACTCAATCTCAGAAAAGGAAATAGATCTATAAAGTAACTACCAAAAAGGAAAAAAAAAACCCTCATTCTGATGGACTCACAGAAGAACTCTATTAAAATTTTAAAGAATAGTTAGTACTTATACTTCACAATTTTTTCTTAAAAAGCAAGAAAAATTGGGGGTCAGCTAAGTCGCACAATGGATAGATCACTAGTCTTGAAGTCAGGAGGACCTGAGTTCAACTGTGGCTTCAGTCACTTAACACTTACTAGTTGTGGGACCCACGGCAAATCACTTAACCCCAATTACCTCAGCAAAGAAAGGAAAAAAAAAGCAAGAAAGATTACTAGAATTATTTTATGAGACAAATATAGTTCTAATATCTAAGCCAGGGGAAAATAAAACAAAGAAAATTACAAGTCAATATCATAGATGAAGATTGAAATTTTTAAGCAAAATTTTATGAAACAGACTATAATAATTTATCTAAAAAGTCATTCATTATAATCAAATAAAATTTCTACCAGGATACAAGGATGATCCAATATTAGGAAAACAATCAACATAATTAGTCATATTAAAAAATATGCCACATGATCTTCTCAAAAGATGCAGAAAAAGCCTTTAACAAAGTGCAACACTGTTCTATGCTATACTATATATTTATACTATTCTGCAAAGTATATGCATAAAGGCATTTTGATATCATAGACAAAAGCCAAAGTGAACATCATATGCAATGTGGCTGTGCTAGAACTTTTTCTAATAAATATGAGAGTGAAACAAAGATGTCTACTCTTTCCACTATTATTTGATATTCTGGAAATCCAAGCAACTGCAATAAGATAAGACAAGGAAATTAAAGGAAAAAAGATAAGTAAAGAGAAATTATTGTTTCCTAATGGCATGATGGTTTATTTGGAAAATTCTAGGGAATCATTAAACATACTAATTGAGACAATAAATAGCCTTTGCAAAGTTGCAGGCTATGAAATGAATCCTCAAAAATCAATAGCATTTTTATATAAAGATAACAAAACAAAAGAAACAAGAAAAAAAAGGAAATCACAATCCAACTAATTATAAAATGAATAAAATATCAGGAGGTCAGCTTCTCAAAGCACATTAGAGACTTGTATGGATTCAATTGCAAAGTGCTCATTAAAGAACTAAACAACAACTTGAATAGTTGGAAGAATATTCAGTACTCATGGGTAGGCTGTACCACTACAATAAAAATGACAATAGCATCAAAATAAATGCTATGCTAATCAGATTTTAATAATTAAATTCAGTTGTAAAAATGAAAGATCTAAAATATCAAGGGAAGTGGTGAAAAGAGGAAAAAAAGGACAAAGAAAAACATAGCACACCTAGACCTTAAACTATATTATAAAGCAGTAGTCATCAAAACCATTTAGTATTGGCTAAAAAAATAGAGAAATAAATCAGTGGAACAGACTAGACAAGGAAGATTCAGAAACAATTTCAATAATTCAGTGTTTGATAATGTTAAAAAACATTAATTATTTATAGGAAAACTTTCTTTTTGAATAAAAAACTGCTTGGAAAATTGGAGAACAGTTTGGAAGAAATTAGGCTTAGATCATCACCTTACATCATACTTCACAATACATTCCAAATGAATGTGGAACATTAATATTAATGATAATACTATAAAAAATTAGAAGAATAAAGTATTATATACCTCTCATAGCTTTGAGTAGGAGATACATTCTTTTTTTTTTAAATTAATCTTATTTAAACAAGCAGAATTAGAAAAAAAACAGGAAGGGAATACAAAACAAAATAAAAGAGAACATTGTCGTGTGCCCAGCAGAACATCAGGAGGGATTCAAAATATGTAACAAAAATTACCAGTTCAAGAAAGTATATGCATATTAGTAAAAGAAATTAAATTCATGAGTGTCCATCTTTTCTTTACTTCCTTGCAAACTGTTCTTTGTTCTCAGTTGCCCACTTTTTATACTTTATTCTTTTTCCCCCTTTCATCCCCAACACTACTCCCAAGCAGACTATAGTTAAGAAAGGATATATTTATGTTTATATATGTAGATATATGCATACATATACATACACACATACCCCATACCCGTATGCATATCATTCCTATGCCTACAGACTCTTAATTCTGCTCCTTAACTTGCCTTGCTATTATTTAACCTTCCCCCACCCATGGATTCCTCCATTGTCTTCTTCCCTCACTCTTTCCTTTCCCATCCACCCATCTCCCCCCTCCCCCACATTTCTTTATAGATTTTGGAAGGTGCTTCATGATATATATATGCTGTGTTGCCTATTTAACCCATTCCGGATATGAATAGCTTTTCAAAACTACAGCTCTCCTCCCCACTCTAATGCCTTTGTGTCTATTCTTCCTCTGCAACTCATTTGTATAACATAATTACTATTTTAACCTTAACACTGCCATTATCTTTCTTTTGAGCTACCCTATTGTTGATGTCAATCTTAAACGGTATATATTTCCTATGTTAAAAAATAAAAGCGAACAATTTGCCCATGTTGAGTTGCTTGTAATTGATCTTTGATGTTGGCTCTTATATGTTAAACTTTCTATTACGTTCAAGTTTGGTTGATAGAAAGTCCTGAAAATCTGCAAGTTTATTGAATATTCATTTTTTTCATTAAATATTATAGATAATTTTACTGGATATGATATTTTTGGCCACAGGACTAGTTCTTTTGATTGTCAATAGATGTGATTCCAGGACCTGCAGTCTTTTATTGTGGCTGCTGATAAGTCCTGTACAATTCTAATTGTAACTCCAGTTTAGAAATTTTGAAAATAGTAAATATTCGATGTGTTTTTTTTTACAAAAGATCTCATTGAGGTAGATTTTTCTATTTCTACTTCCCCCTCATGTTCTATCACTCCAAGACAATTTTCTTGGATTATTTCTTGCATTATCATGTCAAAATTCTTTAGGAGATATATTATTAACCAAACAAGAGACAGAGGCAGTTACAAAAGATGTAATTCATAAGTTTAATTACTTGAAACTGAAAAGCTTCTGTACATACAATATTAATGCATCTAGGCTAAGAAGGGAAATGATCAAATACTCCAATTCACTAATAATAAGAAAAATGTCAATCAAAACAATCTGTGGTTTCATCTTATCCCCAGAAAATTGACAAAAAAATGACCCGCAAATGACAAATCACTATAGGAAGAGTTGTGGAATTATAGGCATACTAATATATTGTTAGTGGAACTGTGAAATGGTATAATTATTTTGGAAAGCAATTTGCAGTTATGTGAGCAGAATGACTAATATAATCATATCCTTTGAATCAGCGACTCCATTACTGAGTTTATGCCACAAGGAAGCCATTGATAAGAAAAAAATCCTAAACTAAACTATTTGTAGCAGCATTTTTTTTGGAGATAATTAAGAATTAGAAATAAAGTTGCCCATCAAATTGGTGAATGACTAAACAAATTGAGGTATGTGAAATGTAAGAATTGTGAAAAATGATTGTGTGATGAATACTGAGAAGCATGGAAAAATCCGTATGAATTGATGGAGAATGGAGGAAGCAGAGCCAAGAAAACAACATACATAGTACCACCAACAATGTAAATTGAAAGAACAACCACCTACTAAAAAGTGAAAAATAAATCTACCCAAATTATAGAGATCAAATGGTACCTGAATGAAGAGAGATGAGAATATACTCCTAACCCAGCCCTTCATGGAGATGGGAGATCCCTAAGTGTTACACATTGCACTTTTTAAAAAAAGATTTTTTTTCAATATAATGATCAGTTAGGCTGACTTTTTTCCTCTCTAAAAAATTGTTATTTCTTAGATGGGATGGCTCTCTAGGAGAGAGACAGAGAAGATTCATGAGATAACTGATGAGATAAGAAGCAGAAAATATCAATAGAAAAACTTTAAAAAAATAAAAATATTATTAATATTTTTTGTCTTCTCATCATTTTGATTTCAAAATATATCTATCCCTACATTACCCATTCAGGAGCCACCTTTTGCAACAAAGAATGAAAAAGAAAGGAAAGGAAAAGAAATGTTTACTATGTGCCAGTCACTCTGCTCATAATTACTCAGTGTTTGGCTTCTTTTTTGATGCTTTTGTAATTGTTCTTTCCACTTAAATTGATATGATCATGATGTATTTGCTTAATGTACTTTATTGCTATAAGTTCCTTTAAGTTTTCAAATGCTTCTCTGTATTGTTGATATTCACTTTTTGCAGCACAGTAATATTTTCCATTATTGGTATCCTATAATTTGTTTAGTCATTTCCCAATTGTTAGAATGATACCCCAATTATAAAAATCTTTAAGATGGCAGTGGTTGTTGCTGATGTTGACATTTTTCTGGCCTGAAGAAATGGACTATTATCTTTAGTCCCTTGAGATAGATATCTGGCTAAGGACTGAGCTGCAATTAGTGTATGTGGAACCTGGTGGTTTTTAAAATTGTATTCTGGATTTAAATAATAATAAAAATCATTTCTAAAATGTGGGTCCTTAACAAAGCTGCTGGACAATGCTGAGTTTTCAGGATGGTCCTCTAGAGCTGAGAAGGACATTTGAATGGCACTTGCAGCTTTTTTTTTTTAATTAAAACTTTTTATTTGCAAAACATATGTATGGGTAATTCTTCAACATTAACCCTTACAAAGCTTTCTGTTACAATTCCCTCCCTACCCCCCACCCCTCCCCTAGATGGCAGAATATCCACTACATGTTAATTATGTTAAAATACTTGACAAATTGAATATATTTATACATATTTCCACACTTATCATTTTTGGCACTTGCAGCTATTTAAGGAAATTTCTCATTCATTTTCTCTCTTCCTTCCATCCATCACTTACTCCTGAGACACAGAATGAATGCTTGACTGGCAACGAGCACCATTTCCTCTTCCTTTGGAAGGGTAAGAGACTTGTGGAACAGAGGAGGCAAAAGTCACGTAAGCACATGACAGCTCCTGTGCTGGAATTTTAGTAATCTTGGAGAGGGTGTTCTTGCCTTCCTAGACTTCATGGGTCCTTCCAAAAATGGAGGAATTGTGATTGGGGACTGAATATTAAGCTCCAACCCTATCTATCCCAGACAAGTAATCAGCAAGAGAACCCAGTGAATCACAATTAGGATCTTTTCCTTCCTTTTAAAGAGGACCAATGACATCACAAGTGATGATTTGACTTGTACATGAATTGGATTTAAGACAGAGTTGCACAAAGTATCATCTTCACTGTCTCTTCCAGGAGCAAGACAAAAGTCAGGGTGTGATGCCCTGGGACCCAGGGGATAACCTTGACATCTTTCATGTCTGGCCAGACTCTAAGCATTCTACAGCATCTTCTCCAGCTGCTTTCATGGTTGTTGGAACAAATTGTTTCTATCTGCCTATTCTGCTGGGGAAAGTCTTCAAATGCTTGGAGTGGCTATCCCCCTAATTCACTGATGGGTTTGAGACCTGTTGGTTGCCCTCAATTTGATTTAGCCCATTTTTCAAGGCAGTATTACTAGAGTGTAACCCCCGCACAAGGTACAGCTCGTTGGAGTCACAAATAAGAGTTGGGTGATAGGTGAGCACCAAAGGTGGATGAATAGCCCTGAAAAGGGTTCAACAGGCTCTTCAGAGATGTTGGGCCTCCTGTCACAGATACAATGCTTTCACAGGAGTAGAAGAAGGACTTTGGGCAGGGTATAATTAAGAATTAAGAAAGACCAGGATTTAAAAATACCTTGAAGGGATAATCTACATCAATTGATGCAGTGAACTTTTTTTTTATACATAAAACATAAGTTTAAAATCATTCATTAAAAATTTATTAAAAAAATTAAAATCATTCAATAAATACATAAGTTTAAAATCATTCATTTTAATAAACAAAATAGGTATTATCATCACTAATTCTCCATTTGATAAGGAAAATATCATCCCCGGAGCATTATGGGAAAAATTCTCCTTTTCATTCAAACCAGCCAGGCTGAATTTGGTTTTCATGATTACAAAAACATTCCCCACCCCCTTGAAAAAGTAACATTGTAGCAAGCAATAAAAGACAATTACAAATATGTTTTGGATTCTTTTTGTTATTAAGAAAAGAAAGAGATATATGCTAGTCAGGGAATAAGGATTCCTTGTTGGCACCTCCATAAAGTTTTCCAAATTCAATAATGAAAACCACCTGGGTTATAGTATGGCTGGCTGCCATTGTAATGAGACCTGGTACACTAAAACCTTTCCTGATGATCCTTTCCTCCACTGCCTCTGACAGTACTCCTGGATCTCTGACTACTCAAAATAGGACTGATGGACTACAAATCCACCTCTGGGAGAGTTGGCCCTGTTCCCTTTTCCCAGAGAAGCAAATCAAAACTTTAGGAGAGGTGAGCTACTTTCTCAAGCTCACATGAGGAATCAGAGGCCAAATAGGGGTTCTGGGAAGGGAGCCCAGGATTCTTGGGTCACCATCAACTACATGAGCCAGCAGTGAGCTCACTCCCTATGCCAACTGCTTCAGGCTTTCCCTGCATCCTCTTAATATGTGTACTGACCTGAGATGAATGTAATGTAAAAATAATAGGTCATCTTTAAATAGCATTTTACACTTAATAGGCTTTTTAGCGTGACCTCATTTGATCCCCAAACAGCAATTATTATTGAATAATAATCCATTCTGTGGAAGAAAAAACTGAGGCCCAGAAAGTTAAAATCATTCATTTAAAATTTAATAGATCATTTCTGGCAAAACCAGGACCAGAGATCAGGACTGCTGACTTACAGGTCAGTGTGTTTGCCACTAGATTCATTCCTTCCTAAAATCAGCCCCCAAAATACATTTTATGAGTCTTTTAGAATATGTCTTTCCTTTTTTTCATTCCCTAAACTGGTGACTCTGTCTATGTCTGTTTGTCTCTTTCTCTCTTCTACTATTAAATTAATTTACATGAGACAAGCAAAAAAATTATCTTACGATGTTCTCATTTCTCATCAACTTCATCTTTTCTTTTGAGGGGTGGTGAACTGTGGAAAGGAGAAGGAACAGTTCTCTTTCTCCCAAAGCATCTCCTCCTTCAGTTGGTGGCATTAACGATCTGTAAAGTAATGAGATGCTGTGCTGGTCTCAGACAAGTTGAGACACAACCACAAATTACCTTCTGCAGTGTTCCAGTTCATTAGGGCTGATGTGCCACCCACCCAGCCGCTACATCACAAGCAACAAACAGCTGAAGGCCCAGGCATTAAAAGTGCAAGCAGGCGCCAAACTTACCCACTCTCTCCTCCCTCTCCCTTCCTGAGCATGGACAGGAGGGGGTGCTTAATGGAGCCATTCCTTCCCCACTCACCCTCAGAATCAAGCAATCAAAACCAGAAATCTTTAACAAGCAGTGTCCAGCCCTAAGCTGGGCCCTGGCAGAGCTATACAGAAATCTGTTCTCATATTTGTGATTCCTGGTGCTAACACAGTGCCCGCCACATAGTAGGCGCCTAATGAATGTTTATTGACTGATTGATTGGTCTCTGATCTCCTGAAGTCGATAGTGGGGGATTCTTGGGTCACCATTAAGTGCTAGAAACATTGGTGATATTTACCCATAGTTTCAACTAGCTGTGGCCAATACCCACTAGTCAACACTTTCTTTTCCTCAGTGATCTCTCATGTGAGAATACTGGGTAGGAGGAAAGACACAGTGGGCTGAGTCACCCACCCCCTTCTTATGCCTTTACTTTCTCAGTGACTGACCTCCTTACCCCATCACTCAATTCCATTCTTGTGAAATATTTACCAGGCTTATCTTCCTTTGGGGTCTAGTGTGTATGGTGAGTGGGAAAAGCACTTAATTTGGAGTCTGAAAGATTTGGATTGCTGTCCTAGGCAATGTCTGCCAGTTATTAGCTGTGTGACACTGAGCAAGTCCTTAACCTTGCTGAGTCTTAGTTTCCTTATCTATAAAAAGGATACTACCAGTAAGAATTAGCTAATGTGGTAGACAATAACTGCCACCTCCCAGGGAATTGAGAGGAAAGTACTTGGCAAACTTTGAAATGCTATCTAAATTTGAGTTATTGTTAGTTTTGTTCCTATCTCAAAGCAACAGATTTAGCTTTCAGATTTTTTTCCTCTACTTAAAAGTACTCCTTTCCCTTCACTTTCCCCAGATTCAGATTTCAATTTAATTGGATTCAGTCAGTATTTATGGAGCACCTCCTCTATATCAGGGTTAGATAGTGCCTAGAGCATTGGGTCTGGAGTCAGGAAGATTCATCTTTGTGAGTTCAAATCTAGCCTTAGACACTGACTCTAGGAAAATCTCTTAACTTTGTTTCCTTCAGTTTCCTTATCTGTCAAATGAGCTGAAGAAGGAAATGATGAACCATTCCAGTATCTTTGCTAAGAAAACTCCAAATGGGATCATGAGAAATCAAACATGGATGGAACAATTGGCCAATAACAACTATATGCCAAACATTGGGCTAGGTTCTGAGAATACAATGATAAAGACAGAAATCATTCAATATCTGCAAGGAACTTACATTCTAATGGAAAGACATGTGGTTTATGATCACAACTGAGTCCACACAATATAATTATGAGGAAGCTAGAGAGTCTACAAGGCAAAGATGAGAAAGACCTCATTCCAGGCATGAGAGGCATATCCTGTGTAGTCACCCCCAGAATACCCAGATTTCCAGTGCCCACATTCTCCACCCGTCTCATATTGAGACCTTAATTGTTTACCTTTTAGAATGTAGCATTTTAGAAAAAGAAGGAATCTCAGCAATCACCTTCTCTTATTGATTCATTTTACAGATTTAAACTTTTACACTCTAAGAAATCACATTCATGAACACCCAGTGAGTTAATAGCACAGATGGGACTAGAACTCAGGTCTCTCCATTCCCAGCCTAGCACTCCACTGGGTTCACTTGAGCATTTCTAGCACTGGTATAAATTAAATCTTCACAGCTGGGATTGGTTATCTGTGGTACATATTTTTATGTTTATACCTTCAGATAATCTTATATTTTCATGTGTACTCCTTCTTCCTCCCCGAAATTGGACTAAAAGGTTTCCAAATGTGTTTTTTCTATTATCTTGGTAGCTCTCTGAGAGTGAGGATCATGTTTCCACTATTAGACTGGAAATTGGTAGCTCACTCTTTTGTCATTATTTGCCCCATCTGTAAAATGAGGAGATTCAGAATCCCTTCCAATTCTGGGATTTATGCTTTCCCAGGAGTGTGAACTTAGTTTTCTTCCCTGTCCTATTTTGATTTGACAGTCTGGAACAAAGCTTATTTCAAATTATCAAATACACCTTTCCCCATCCCATTAACTTCCCAAATTGGGGCTGCCTGAGTCACTTATTATTGTTGTTATTGTTTGTCCTTTGTTCTGGAAGAGGATCATGACATTAGGGAATTGATGCCATGACATGCAAGTGAATTGGATTTAAGTGATGGAGAGTTGTGCAAGATTACCTACCTCACTTTTTGTCCAGAACCATTTGGGTCCAGTGGCAAAAGTCACTAAAAATATCGCTTATATTATTGATGACATCCCATGTTCACTACATACCGTCATCCAAATGGATTGTGTTATTGTTTGCCACTTTAAAAATATGAATTGACAGGTCTCAGGCAGAAAAAGATTTGTTCTGAAGACACTATCTAAGCTATTACTCGATTGCTTTTTCTTTGTTTTTTCCATAGTGAAACTTGACAAGATTTGAAAGAAACAATTTTTGTTACATAGAAAAGGAACTTCTGACTTTAAGGGCAAGCATTCAGTACGCCTTACCCCAAGAGGTGAAATAGGCTAAAGATATAAACAGGTTCTAGAAGTATGCTGTTGAGGCAGACAGGATAAAAACAAAAGGGTAAAGAAAAGAGAATGTAAGGGAGAAAAGGGAAAAGTGAGTGGGGGACGACTAGAGAGTAGTAGACAGAATATGAAGAGGAGGAAAGGGGGAAATGGAAGGAAAGAGAAGGAGAAATAGAAAAGAAAGAAAGAAAAATCAAAAGTTTAGCACAGGCATATTGTAGGCTCTTAATAAATGTTTATTGACTGACTGGCTAATCAAAGAATGCAAGAAAGAAGGAAATAGGAAAATGGATGGGAAAAGTGAAGCCAGGAGGATGGGAAAAGAAGAGACAAGAGGAGAAGGTAATAAGAGATTCCTTCTACCTTACCTCAACTCACTTCTCAAGACAAACTCCTTTGGACAGAATTCTATACTTTGCAAATTTTGTTTAGTTGTTTCAGTTGTGTCCAACTCTTTGTCACTCCATTTGGGTTTTTTTTGGGGGGTGGTGGTGGTAAAGATACTAGAGTTCTTTACCATGTCCTTCTCTAGTTCATTTTCTAGATGAAGAAATTGAGGCAAATGGTAAGTTCTAAGTAGTACTTATAGCTAGTAAGTATCTAAGTCTGAATTTGGACTCAGATTTTCCTAACTTCAGATCTGGCTTCCTATTCACTGTATTACCTAGCTTCCCATTTTGCAAATTTATCTGCACTGATTTGAGAGAGTTGGGTTAAAGGACTGTATATTTTTTGCAAGGTCCCTAAAGGAAATGGAGGTGGTGCTTTTGAACACACACACACACACACACATGCACACTCTGGGAAATGCATTTTGTCTTCCCTTTCCTTCCCTGCTTTCAGCCCCTGAGACTTCCTAGTCCCTGCAGCTGTACAATATCCATCACTGGTTCACTTGGAGCTATGCATCAACACCCCTGGCTGCCATTTCCCATCCCTCAGAACAGATTTGCTTTGGCCAGCTTCAGACCAAAGAGTAATTGCAGGCTGGGAAAAATGCAATCAGGTGTATAAAAGAAAAAACAAGGATAGAGAAGGGGGGAGATCTATGAGAGGCCTGGGACTGGTAACAATTTCTTTTGATTGTTAGAGGAGATGAGGAGAGTGGGGAGAGAGGAGAGCATGAATGAGGAAAGAAAGGGGGATGGAAGGGAAACAGAACGAAGGGATTGTTCATCTAAAATAGGGGAACTAATGAAGAAATTTCCATCTAATTAGCCAGGCTGCAGTTTTAATCAGACAGAGTTTCCTCAGAGAAACCTGTTTACATGTTTTCTGTCATTCAGCCAATGTGTTAATTAGGCAAATAATATTAATAATGATATTCACTTCAGGAAAGTACAAGAAGGGGAAAATAAAGGGGGGGGAAGTGACAGTTTGGGGTCTAGGACTTTCCCCTGGCTCTGACTTATTACTAGTTTGCTCAGCAGAGAAATCAGCCCAGCCCTGGAGATATTGGTTAGTTTAAAGGTGGGAGGTGGAAGGAAGGAAGAGAAGCGACTCAAGAACATAAAGGGATCAGGGCAGCTAGGTGGCGCAGTGGATAGAGCACCAGCCCTGAAGTCAGGAGGACCTGAGTTCAAATCTGGTCTCAGACACTTAACATTCCCTAGCTGTGTGACCCTGGGCAAGTCACTTAACCTC